>CALNHX010002972.1:0-82285 GCA_940337035.1 Agriotes lineatus
CTCAAATTCCACTCGACCTGCGGTGTCGCGGAATTTTTAACGCAGTTTTGGTTTCGCGAAATTTAAACACAATAACTCTTATGATTGGTTGTTAAGAAATATAAACTCAGTAGTGGAACAATTTTTATTATAATATGTATAATACAATAATGCCAGGTTTTAAACTGTCAAAGTCAAGTTACTAAACAGTAAGATCCTCCAAAATTGAATGTACCTGTACCAATTTAAGAGTTTGAAATGTACAGTCATGTTCATGAAAGTGTTGTACAGCATTTGTGCTTTGTGAATTTTAATTAACTACACCAAGTTCAAAACGTGTTGCATATACAAATATTTTGAGAGTATATATCTAGGTCTACCTAGTTAATGATACAGTGTGGGCATTTGTTGAGTAATGACACAACCAGCAATAAACTTACAACTACCTGTGTACAACACATTTTTGAACACGACTGTACCTAATTGTGAAAATCCTGTACATAATTATAGTCTGTTCAGTAAACATAATGATTTCTATAATTTCATGAGTGTACTTCCAAAATTCATCTTTGTCTAGGAATGTACATACAAAAAGTTACTGAAACAAATAGGTTAGGGGTGTGACACTTATTTATCAACTGTCATAAATGTTAGAACTAACTACTTTTAAGGATGTTAAACAAATAGATACTCTGTTGAATACTATTGATGTAGCGTTTATTAATATGTATTTTTATTACATTTGATAAAAGTCTAAGCAAGAATTTCTAGAATAATATGTACTTTGACACTGAAATAATGAGATTTATTAATTGTCATTGATTGTCATTTTTACTTCCTTTTACAATAAAGGAAGTATTGGATTTACCCCAAAAATTCGAAATTGAGTTTTCAACAGATCTTCACGTTTTAGAGTCCCCTGAACCCAAAAAACATCTTTTTTTCATTGGTCTGTCTGTCTGTCTGTCTGTGTGTGTGTCTGTCTGTGAACAGAATATCTCAAAAACGAAAAGAGGTATGGCGTGGAAACGTCATATATAAGTTTTGTGTACTATGTAGATGAGACAGCAAGCTTTTGAAGAAAATCGCAAAACCGGAAGTAGGTGTTTACTCTTGTGATTTTTCAGTTTTTTTCGATTTTTTCAACAACGGCTCCAACGCTTTTTTTAAACTTTACATTTTATTACATTTTTAATGTGTATTGATGTGAGATAGGTGATTTTCCAGTTGAATACTTCTAAAGTGGGTTTCTTTTGTCTTTTTTTCTATTTTTTTTATTAACTCCTATTTTAAATACAACACCCTGTATATTATTACATTTTCTAATTTACCTTAAGATTCTAGAGAAAATTTGTATCTTCAACTAACGCTCTATTTTGTACCGTTTTTGTAGAATTCGTAATTTTCGAAAATTTTTGACAACTTTAAAAAATTAAAAATGAAATTTTTGACTAATTATAAGATCACTGTAAAAGGAAGTTGTGTGAGTGTATCACACCAGATTTTTTTCATTGGTCTGTCTGTGTGTCTGTCTGTGAACAGAATATCTCAAAAACGGAAAGACGTATGGCGCGGCGTTGAAACTTCATATAAAAGTTTTGTGTACTATGTAGATGCGACAGCAAACATTTGAAGAAAATCGCATAACCGGAAGTAGGTGTTTACTCTTGTGATTTTTCAGTTTTTTTCGATGTTTTCAAAAACGGCTCTAACGATTTTTTTTAACTTTAGATTTTTATTACATTTTTAATGTGTATTGATGTGAGATAGGTGATTTTCCAGTTGAATACTTCTAAAGTGGGTTTCTTTTGTTTTTTTTCTATTTTTTTTAATTAACTCCTATTTTAAATAAAACTCCCTGTATATTATTACATTTTCTAATTCACCTTAAAATTCTAGAGAAAATTTGTATCTTCAACTAACGCTCTATTTTGTACCGTTTTTGTAGAATTCGTAATTTTCGAAAATTTTTGACAAATTTAAAAAAATTAAAAATAAAATTGTTGACTAATTATAAGATCACTGTAAAAGGAAGTTGTGTGAGTGTATCACACCAGATTTTTTTCATTGGTCTGTCTGTGTGTCTGTCTGTGAACAGAATATCTCAAAAACGGAAAGACGTATGGCGTGGAAACGTCATATATAAGTTTTGTGTACTATGTAGAAGCGACAGCAAACATTTGAAGAAAATCGCATAACCGGAAGTAGGTGTTTACTCTTGTGATTTTTCAGTTTTTTTCGATGTTTTCAAAAACGGCTCTAACGATTTTTTTTAACTTTAGATTTTTATTACATTTTTAATGTGTATTGATGTGAGATAGGTGATTTTCCAGTTGAATACTTCTAAAGTGGGTTTCTTTTGTTTTTTTTTCTATTTTTTTAATTAACTCCTATTTTAAATAAAACTCCCTGTATATTATTACATTTTCTAATTCACCTTAAAATTCTAGAGAAAATTTGTATCTTCAACTAACGCTCTATTTTGTACCGTTTTTGTAGAATTCGTAATTTTCGAAAATTTTTGACAGATTTTAAAAAATTAAAAATGAAATTTTTGACTAATTATAAGATCACTGTAAAAGGAAGTTGTGTGAGTGTATCACACCAGTTTTTTTTCATTGGTCTGTCTGTGTGTCTGTCTGTGAACAGAATATCTCAAAAACGGAAAGACGTATGGCGTTGAAACTTCATATAAAAGTTTTGTGTACTATGTAGATGCGACAGCAAACATTTGAAGAAAATCGCATAACCGGATGTAGGTGTTTACTCTTGTGATTTTTCAGTTTTTTTCGATTTTTTCAAAAACGGCTCTAACGATTTTTTTTAACTTTACATTTTTATTACATTTTTAATGTGTATTGATGTGAGATAGGTGATTTTCCAGTTGAATACTTCTAAAGTGGGATTCTTTTGTTTTTTTTCTATTTTTTTTTATTAACTCCTATTTTAAATAAAACACCATGTATATTATTACATTTTCTAATTCACCTTAAAATTCTAGAGAAAATTTGTATCTTCAACTAACGCTCTATTTTGTACCGTTTTTGTAGAATTCGTAATTTTTGAAAATTTTTGACAAATTTAAAAAAATTAAAAATGAAATTTTTGACTAATTATAAGATCACTGTAAAAGGAAGTTGTGTGAGTGTATCACACCAGATTTTTTTCATTGGTCTGTCTGTGTGTCTGTCTGTGAACAGAATATCTCAAAAACGGAAAGACGTATGGCGCGGCGTTGAAACTTCATATAAAAGTTTTGTGTACTATGTAGATGCGACAGCAAACATTTGAAGAAAATCGCATAACCGGAAGTAGGTGTTTACTCTTGTGCTTTTTCAGTTTTTTTCGATGTTTTCAAAAACGGCTCTAACGATATTTTAACTTTAGATTTTTATTACATTTTTAATGTGTATTGATGTGAGATAGGTGATTTTCCAGTTGAATACTTCTAAAGTGGGTTTCTTTTGTTTTTTTTCTATTTTTTTAATTAACTCCTATTTTAAATAAAACTCCCTGTATATTATTACATTTTCTAATTCACCTTAAAATTCTAGAGAAAATTTGTATCTTCAACTAACGCTCTATTTTGTACCGTTTTTGTAGAATTCGTAATTTTCGAAAATTTTTGACAAATTTTAAAAAATTAAAAATGAAATTTTTGACTAATTATAAGATCACTGTAAAAGGAAGTTGTGTGAGTGTATCACACCAGATTTTTTTCATTGGTCTGTCTGTGTGTCTGTCTGTGAACAGAATATCTCAAAAACGGAAAGACGTATGGCGTTGAAACTTCATATAAAAGTTTTGTGTACTATGTAGATGCGACAGCAAACTTTTGAAGAAAATCGCATAAGCGGAAGTAGGTGTTTACTCTTGTGATTTTTCAGTTTTTTTCGATTTTTTCAAAAACGGCTAACGATTTTTTTTAACTTTACATTTTTATTACATTTTTAATGTGTATTGATGTGAGATAAGTGATTTTCCAGTTGAATACTTCTAAAATGGGTTTCTTTAATTTTTTTCAATTTTTTTTATTAACTCCTATTGTAAATAGAACACCCGGTATATTATTACATTTTTAAATTTAGCTTACAATTCTAGAGAATATTTGTCTCTTAAACTAACACTCTATTTTGTACCGTTTTTGTAAAATTTGTAATTTTTGAAAATTTTTGACAAAATTTAAAATCAAATGTTTTTGTGTTTAGGGAATGGCCTATACCAGGGATGGCAAACCAATGGCACGCGTGCCATTGATGGCTCGCGGCAAAATAATTTTTTTTAATTAAGGAATTTAGGTACCTCATCGAAACAATTTATTTTTTCGTCTACATTTGAGATTTTAGTAACAAAGTTTATTGTGAACAAGGCTACCTGTGACGGAACGGCAACAGACTGCGCGACAGAGATAGATAGATTTTGCGCGAATTTCTGACCGAACGGATGGGAGTGAGCTAGCGCGGGCGACGCGAAGGAACGGCGAGAGGGGCGCTGTTACGCTTAATTTGTAGTTCACATGCAGTATTTGAAATGACTAGTTAAATTTTACTTTAAGCATTTATTTTGTAAGTTCTCCCCTGGATTGTTAGGCAGCCCTATTCACATTTATTTTTAAATATTGAATAAATTTTCCCCTGCGTAGCTAGGCAACCCTGTTTTCATCTTGTGATAACATTTTTCAGCAAATTACAGCTATGTTGCTATCAATTTAGACCACTCTGCATTCCAATAGTTTTTGTGGTGGTCCTTTTCCAATTTTTGGGAAATTTTGATAACCTGAGTTGAATTTCGTGTGGTAGTATTTATCGACCTTTTCCATCCCAGCCTTCGTTTGAATAAGTTGGTTGCCCCTCGGCTTCGTGCTTCACCAGCTTAATTATAGCTTGGTTCATTTGCGAGGGACAATTTTGAAGCAACGAAAGCCCACTGAACGTTAGGATAATTATATATGGTTGCAATCCTTACGTTCACTACCTCCAGGCTGTCTGCCACCTCCAGGTTAGTCTTCTTCAGCTCTCGCCTTTTAGCTAGGTTATGTACCTAGGAATATGTATTTTTAGCCTATTTCTACCTGGCATTATTTGATGGCACGTCATGGCCTCATTAACCATTTCTTAAAAAAAAATGGCACGTAGATCAATAAAGGTTCGCCACGCCTGGCCTATACCATAGTTGCTCACTTAACCTTTTGCTTGACAGATGACAGGACACAGTTAGATGTCCGTGATATACGTCACTGGAATTGTCATAGTATGAAGTTATCTCAATTTCTCCTATTTAGTTGTTACAAATTTTCGGTATGTGAACATAAAAATCTCTTTGAAATGTGCATCTCGCATCGGCGAATACTACTACTACATATCAAGAACAATTTGAAATAGTCGTAAGACCGAAAATAATAGCAGTCAGTTTTGACACAAACTGACGCAAAACCTAACCTGCTAACCTCGAATTTGAACTAATTGTGAGCTCTTGTTATAATGACTTACAGTGCCACCAACTTTAAAATTTACCATAGGCTACTAATTTTAAAATAATTGTAACTAAAATGTCAATAAATTACGTTTAAAAAATACAGGTTTTTCGTTTTAAATCTTCCTTCAACGTGAAAAAATAGTATATGCAACTAGGAGAGAATGCGTTTAATTATAGATATTTGTTTATCATATTTCTTATTAAATCTGCAACCGCAGAGAAGAAATATGAAAATAGTCTATTTAAATAAAACGTGCACGCTTTCTCTGAAAATTCTTTCCTATACTATGTGTAAATAAGAATGTTATTGCTTCGTATTTGTTCATCGTTTGTATAACATTACCAAGCACCGTGGCATAGCATTTGATGTGGCTTTATTGTTATGGACCCTTTCATTATCTATATACATATATCACATTTAAATTGCAGTGGCAATCATCTGAAGTGACTAATTTAAGTTGCCAATGTCACGCGGAATTACTTCTGCTTAAATAATAAGAATGAAACGAGGAAGATAGTATAGTAAATTACTAAAAGCCAAAATTGTGTTTTAGGGGAGATCGAGGCCACCCAGGCAATACCAGCACCCTAGATCGTTCGACCTGGATAGAGATTCCATAGGTTTAGGCGCCAATTCCACGACTTCCTTACTCACCAACTCTTCAGTGGATTCCGAAAATACAGATGTCAGTGACGAATTCCAGAGAGCTCGAGGGAAACAGATCACCCGGAGAAGAGGGGCGATTAAGCATCAAAGGTATCAAGTGCCTTGGTTTTTGATTAATTGCCACTTGAGAAAACTAAGATAAGTCGTGAGAGTCGAACGGACTTTTTAATTTGAATTGGAGATTTGAGTGTGGTTTCAGGAATCTGGCGGTTTCAAGACATTTTTTTATTAGCTCAGGAATTTAGTGATTTATAAAGATCCAGACAGATGTTCTGTTTGTTTGACCACAGCCGCTATTTATACACATAAGTTGTTAATTGCAAGGTGTTTGAAGGTTGCAAAAACTGCGGCCTAGCTGCCCAATTAAAACGCAGATGAAAATCTTCCGAGGTTAATTTAGTTTTCGTGTGATGAAATTGTTACGGCTTGCTCTCAATCCATTTATAAATATTATGATTTTCGCGCGGTATTGACAGAGGCACGCTGTTAGCTGTTGTTAATTAAAATTCATCAAAAAAAGTTACTTTACAAATTAGCACATATGATAAATTACATTTTAAATAGTTATTTGTACAACTAGTGACGACTTTACCCTTTTTTATGAGTTTGAAGGTAAATCAATCAAACGATTAAAAAAGTTGCTTTTCTACGTGTTGTACTCGTTCTTTTTTTTGTATAGCGATATTTTGTAAGTCAAAATTTGGTCGAAAAGGACTTCAGAATTTACAACTGTCAAATTGGCAATTCAGAATTTCAATAAAATAGTTGAAAAAGTACTACCTTCTTTACGATTTTTCGTTAAAAAAGTGGCAGTTTTTTTACGATTTTTCGTTAAAGAAACGGCTTTTTTTATTACTATGCAAAGAATATTATTTCATCGTATTTCATATAATAATGTCCTAAGGTCTGTTCAATAAACATAAAAACACAAAATGGCCTTTGATTTCCAAAATTTCTTGAATCTACTTCCAAAAATCATCTTTGACTAGGAATGTACTTCCAAAAAATTACTAAAACAAATAGGTTAAGGGTGTGACATTTACTTCCCATCTGTCATAAATGTTGTAAATAACTACTATTAAGGATATTATACAAATACTGTGTTGGATACTATTGATGTAGCGTTTATTAAGAGGTACTTTTATTACACTTTATGAAACTTCAAGTGAGCATTTCTAGAAAAATATCTACTTTGACACTAACAATGATAAATATTAATTGTCATTTTTAAATTCAAATCTCCTTGTATACAGGTGTGGAAACCTTTGCAAAAGAAAATACGACATCCCTAGTATAAAAGTTGTATGCATATACCAATTTAAAAAAAAATTAAATGTTTTTGTGTTTACTGAATGCCCTGTATGTTTTTATATTTTGAATCGTTGAGGAAAACCGTACTTTACACATTAGTAACCATTACATTATGGCAAGGCTAACGCTGATACTCAATTGCGTAATGTACTATTATCTACAACTGCTTGGATAATGACTTATTACATTACTCACTTGACACTATTTCCGTTAGGTAATGAAGTTCATTACACCACTAGTGCTGTAATAAACTTCCATTGCTACGCAATTGTTTGTAACTTACACAGAGGTATATTAATGATGCTCGTAACCCACTTGTATAGTAAATAACTTTTACAATGTCATATTTGAAAATTAAGTTATAAGTTGGGCATAGAGTACTTCAAAAATTATTGTTTAGAATAAAACATAGGTATAAAAGTTGTTCAATAGTTTACAGTACATTTTGTAAAAAAAAATTGATTGTGTAAGAACATTTGTCAGTAGATTGGATTATATAATAATTATGGGTTTGCATTGTGTTTTCTGTCAGTGCCCACATCAATAATTATTTTCCAATTACCAGATGTATCGCTAATTTCTAATGTTGATACTCTAAACTTCAAATAAAATTTACTACAAAAATGGTGTTATTATCCTAATAAAAAAATCGGCTGTCGGTTAGAAGAACAAAACGTCGAAAGCCACGTGATCAGTAACATTTGGTGATTTCCTGAATTTCTAAAGTTTGTAGAGAAACATCTTTTGATATTTCTGTGCGTTGAGCGTGTATTCAATATTTTTCTAACTCTGCACTAGTTCTAAAATAAGTTACTTGCCATTCGAAAGACAAAATATAACGAAATAAATGAGTAGCCTATAAACGTAACGTTTTAATTCGAGAAACAATTAAATGCTTATGGCCATTAGTCGTTGGTATATTTTTATAAAACTTGCTTCTCTGTCTACATAGTAAATGATTTTTTTTAATTGTTACGAAGAATAAATGTGGAGAAGTGGTGATATTTATTATTTATTAATAATTACGAAAAAATGTGGGCATGACACATGTTTTGGTGATTTTAGGGTTTTACAAATTGTAGAAACAGATCCTTATGCAGGTTACATTAATGTATATTTTATTTCTTCGTATAAACATTGTATCGTTATTTTAAAATTTAGAAACTAAGTAAATCATAAAAAACAGTAGATTCGTAATAAATTGTTCGTTTTTAAACATACGTAACAAGAATGTAATTTTTTAAAATTTCTTCATTACTGAAATTTGTTGTTGCTGTATCAAAGTATTCAATGTTGTTGTTTATTGCACTTAATATTTGAAGAATTTAAAAGAAAATCGTACAACACTCATTAATGACAAATAGAAAAATTAGTTCACGAGCCGTAATCAAGACAACAACAAAATTTCTTGGAAATGTTTTGTAGGTGTGGATTACTTCTTTTTAGGGTTTGTGTCGTTACAATTTTCTTACCGAATCTGCATTCGAGCATTAATTCATATCCGGAAATTATTTTTAGTGCATTCCAACAACGTCGTATTAATTTGCCCGGGCAAATTACACACTCAAAAAAAAAATTCCGGAAAGAATTAATGCTCTTATGAGATTATATGTAATAATTTTTAGTGTCAAAATTAAATATATTACATACTTGTTAAAACCCAGACTAAAAGTTACTTCCAAAGTCGTTTTAACATTTTCTAATAAAAGTTTTTTAGGTAAAAAATGTATTTACATATATATATAAAAGATAATATTTGTTATTATTATTAAAATCAGAACATACAAAGCGTAGAATCTGATAAAATTTGGAAAACGCCGTCACTTGTTTTATTCTTATAATACATACAAGAAAACAGAATGGGCAAAAATTGATAACATTATTCAAAACGCAGCATAGAACGTCATTTTGAAGAAAGAATACTTAAGAAAGAGAAAATGGTGGGCTGCATAATGCATACAGCATAATACAGACAAATAATGAAATAAGCATTAAAACAAACACTACTAGAAGAGGATAAAAAGCATAGAGGGCAAAGAAAGGGAGCAAATAAGATAAATAGACAGAAGGTAGAAGAAGCAGAAAGTCACTATAGAAGAAAATAAATACGAAAATTTTATAAAGAGTTTAAAAGGGAAAACAAATATATAAAAATACAATATATGGCATGAACAAGGATATAAATTTGATAGCCGAACAGTGCAAAACAAGAAAAATAATTCTACCAAATATTGCATAAACGACAAGAAGAAACAGATGAAGATCAGGAATTTCGATCGGAGGAAAGAGACCCAGCTGCAAAACCTACAAGACAAGACTAGATAAAATCATAAGAACGCTCAAAAATAGCAAAGAATATTCAAATTCATACTGAAGATCTGCAGTATGCAGAAAATCTGGGAAAATGCAACAAAATATTGCAATTACAGAGGAATTAATCTTTTAGATGTGGTATATAAGGTATTGGCCACGCTAATAAAAATGAGGATTGAAGCACAGATAGAATATCAGGGACAGAGCGGAAATTGACCAAATCGTCACAATGAAAGAAGTGCTCTGAGTACAGGATCCCAGCAGTTGTATAAGTCTTAGACTTCAAAGACGCATATGACTCCGTTAAAAGAACCTGAATAATAAACATCTTACATAGTACTAGGTAAACTTTCACTGAATGTTTGTTTTTTCTTAAATTCTTAGGTTTTATTGTGACTAGAATGAATCGGCACAGGAGGATTCGAAAACAATTTAAGTGGAAAAACTCAATGTTTCTGGATGAACAGAATCAAGTTATGTAGCGAGTTAAATCGTGAATGAGTAAGATCGATTGCAGTTGAATCAAATCGATAATTGAAAAGTTTACAGTTCCATACTACTGTGAGTGATTAGATTAAAAAAATCATCGTATGCAATTAAAAAATTACTTCAAGGATTGCTGACAGACACAAGAGTTTGACTTACCAACTACGATTATCTACTAAATCGAAACAAATTGATTTTTGCTTTGCAAATTCGAATTCCTTCACTTTTCTAAAAATGATGTGTACAGAATTTGACTCCATTCGATTAATTAATTATTATTTTCCTATCTAATGGAATAGAATTAAGTCAAACTAAATCGTATAAAATGGATATATTTTCCACTTATCTATTATTTTTGTTTATATCTGTGATGCGAGGTATATAAAGCAGTCCATAACGACCAAGGACATAAAAACGGGCGTAATCATTACGCCCGCTCATTATGCCGTTTTAAAATTGACGTTATGGACTGTGTTTAGACTTTCCAATTTATATATATATATACCGTGTGTCCACAGGAAGACGCACCATAGGGATAACCAAATAGAATAGAAAGATCGGCTAATGCTGTGATCGCCGGCACGCTAAAACGTTGTTTTCTGGCTTCTGACTCGCCACTGTATGAAAAAATATTGTTATAAATGGTACAAGAAAAGGGACGGTGGTCACAGCACTGGTTGATATTTATATTCTATTAGCATTATCTTATCTCTATGGTGCGTACTCCTGTGGACACACGGTATATATATTTATATTGAGGCATCCAAAGTGAAAAATAAAACGTTGTATGCACTATGCATGTTTATACGGTTCGGGCGACTTACAAACTCTCAGGTTTGTAAACTAGTCGCCCTCAAACGGGCATAAACATCTGCATAATGCCCTTGGTACATAACTAACTATTATAGAATTTTTATCTAAAACATCTGCCGAAAATAAGAAATAATTTAAAAAATACTCTCAGAAATTATATTTAGTAAATTTTAGTTTTAGCAATGCAAAAAGTAAAATTGAATTAAGTTTCCCAAATGTTCCAGTAGCAAAACAAAACTTACAAGAATAGAATTTGTAAAAATCGCATTATAACAGCATTTTATAAATCAAAGACTTATACCGAGTGACTATAAATGATTGAATTTTTTTTTATTAGGTTGGCACTGTTTATGTTGGTGGAACTGTAAGTCTATGTGAAATGCGAGGTTAGCAGGTTAGGTTTTGCGTCAGTTTTGACATAGAATGACGCAAAACCTAACCTGCGAACATTGAATTTGACAACGACTTACAGTGCCACCAGCATAAACAGTGCCAACATAAGAAAAAAAATTTCAATCATTTATAGTCACCCGGTATAAACATTAAATGTCCGCTGACATATCAGAACGAATGAAATAAATATCACACAAGAACAAAGATTAAAATAAATATTAAAAAAAAGATACACACAAGTATTATCGTCGATAAATACAGGAAACAAAGAGAAAATGACTAGACGGAAACTGTGAAGAAATGGAAGATGTGCAGAGAAACATAGTGACTTTGAAACACAAAAACGACTAGCGAAATAACAGGTACATATAACAATCTATTTGTACCGAGTGACCATAAATATCAGAGATCCCGGTAGCCATGGAATTAGCTACTTAATAAGTATTGGTACCTACGTAATGTAATAAAATGCAATAAGAGGAGAGGAATGTGCCCGGATTCTGCAGTTTAGCTAACGACTCGATTATAAAAATCTCCTGTTCTAACTCCATTACTTATTGCAATCTGTAATAATTTTTGACAGATAGGAATTTCAGTTGTGATGACATTAATGACATTTAGTTTAATTGGATTCATCACTTTAATAAAGCGGTGTTGATTCCAAAGGTAATGTGATATCAGATATTTATGGCCACCCGGTACATCTATTTGTATTTGATGGAAAACTGATGAGCGTGAATGTATAATGCAATTTTAAATTCAGACGATCATAAGACACGCAAACTATGGATGGAGTGTCAATAAAGTGGATAAGAATGTTAGCTCTGGCGAAATTTTTGAAGATGATATGCAGCGCAGGAAATTTACCAACAGAATGGCTATTTTCCATTTCTATTCCACTTGTCAAGACGACCAGCGTAAAAACATGAAGTGACTTTAAATTAATAACCCTAGTTACGCTATTAAGCGAATAAAACGTAATGGAATCCATAACAATGTGAAGATGTTATGGGCCAACAATAAGAGAGGATCACTATGAAAATGGATATGTCTGCAGAATGTGGTTTGCTTTCTCTTGTGCTCCGATAATATCTTCAGATTTTGGTGTAATGTAGGAAGAGTAAGAATAGAGGGAGAAATCGTCAACAATATTTGTTTTGTCTAGTGATACCGTTGATACGAAAAATTCTCGATTTCGTGTCGTCTAGTCTCGAAATTTAAGATTGAGAAGATCTTTCGATATCGAACATTCGAGACGATATTAAGCAAATTCGAAATACTTGTTTCAAAATTATGGGTTTCTAGATGTCGATAGTTTTTCAACAGTATTTATTAAATCCTAACAAAAAACAGAATCTGGGTCTCTTCTTTGTGAAGGTTTAAGCATTAAAACCGCATCGACAAAGCCTGATTGGAGCATCGCAGTGTGTTCGACGCTGATCCAGAACCAGAGACTTTGCCGCTAAACTACAGGGAGATCAAATATAAACTTGATGGCGGGAGCCATTGAAAACAATCAAACTTGCCTGATCTATAGCATGCTTTTTTTTGACATACAACTGTCAATTTTTTTTTAAAGTAACATTTATTTTCACGTTTTGTTTAACTTATCCACATGCTATTTTAATGTTAGGTACCTATTAATTTAATGTATACATTTGGTTTCAATTACATAGTTTTGCATATTTGTGCAGCTTATTAGCTTGTTAAAGTCACATGCACTAATAATACAGTTAATTGTAGTTCAAGTATAGTTTTCTAAAGTGCGGTGTAGAGGGTCGTCATATATTTCATGGACTGCCGCGATCAAATTTATTTTTGACCTCCCTGTACTTTCATTGCTTTATCCTTTCAGTTGCAGTCTTATAAATGTAATAAAGAGAAACCCAGAACGTTATTAAGTGGAGCAACTGCCTCATTTCGGTACGCACATTCATTTACCCCATTCTGTCCATTTGTGCTCTGAGAAGACCTTGAATGTGAACATTTTTATCAGTGTAGCAAACATTTAGTTACACAATTTCAAAATGGCATTAATATTTTATAACTTGTGAAAAGTACCGTGAGTTCATTTAAAAACGAGACAGAGAGTGCAATGGATTTTCTGTTTTAGATTCGAACATTGATTAACAGCCATTTGTCAAGTTATTAACTTAACCTCAAACAATACATAAGCTTTATTAAATGTCAAAAATTACAGTAAATGTTCCAAGACAGAAGTTCTAACTGACTCTCTTTGAACATTTACTGTAATTTTTAACGTTTAATAAAGCTCATATATTGTTTGAGGTTAAGTTAATAACTTGACAAATGGCTGTTAACCAAAGTTTGAATCTAAAACAGAAAATCCATGGCACTCTCTGTCCCGTTTTTAAATGATCTCACGGTACTTCAGCTATAAAAAACCATTCGTGGCATGAGCTGTCAAATTTAGCTTTGACTTTGGTATTTTTTTGTTACCAATAGCATCTTATAGTATCGTTAAAAAGTGAATGGGGTATACCGGGTGACAATGAGACCATGGCAATGCCTCTATCTCCGTTACTTATGAATGATTTTGAATGATATTTGATACAAGGATACTAGACGTAATTTCGGATTAACATAAAAGTATAATCAAAATCGCCGGCTTCGGGTTCACCGGAAATAACACTAACTTTGATTTTTTAAATGGTTTTTATATATTTTATGTTTTTCGAAATCTACGACTCAAATAACATACAACAGTGCTGTTGAATTTGCATAGGTATCACACAGAAATATTAAAAAGAAAATTAATTCCAATTTTAGATAAAGATAAAGTAGTGCATGATGCATATCGTTAGATTGGTAATTAAATTTGCTGTTTAATAGCAAGATGGCCCTTAGTAAGTGCCATAAAAAAAGTGACTTTTTCTTAAAAAACGTGTTGAGAAAATTTTGTTCTTTCATTAAGGGTTTGTTATTGACTTTATTGATAAAATAGCTACTATTATTAGTTGCTAGAGTCAATTAGAACGTATTTTTGCAAGTCACAGCCTTCTACCGTAAAAAATAAAGTTGAAAAAAAATGTTTGTGTTTGAAAAAATGAAAATTAGGAGAGACTGGTTTATGTAATTTCACTTGTAGATTCCGAAAATTATAAAATATACAGGGTGATCTATTTAAAAAATCAAAGTTAGTATCATTTCCGGTTAAACCGCAAGTCGGCCATTTTTACTATATTTATCGGTGAATCAGAAATTATATCTAGTATCTTCATATAAAATTTTATCTAAATCGAGTCATAAATAAAGAAGTAATAAGCATGGCCCTGTTCTCATTGTCACTCGGTGTACAGTGTGTTTCACTTGATATGAAGATACCTAAATATGTTCTATATTCTTAAGAACCATGACTTTGGTGATGTGTGCAGACTCCAAGATGACTTAAGCTACCTATTTCGAGTATTTGCACATCTGCATACCAACCTACTATTAAATAATAGAAATGCAACTTACCCAAACTAACCCTAGCTATCAGAGTAGGATGAATTTGATTTCAAAATCGTTTTTAGCACCCTGTGAAACACCCAGATACGAATTTTTGTTACAAGAAAGAGCAGAAGAATTTCATTTAGGAGCTAACACTAATCGAAATATGGTTAAAACATAAAATCCGATTTTGTGTTTTTACTGGGCGATTTCTGTTTGAAAAATGATACAAAACGTGATATCATTATCATTTAGATCCTAATAGTAAAGTAATTACTTTTACCGTAAAAATTAAACGTTAAGTTTGGTTTAAGATCTTGTTAATTTCAAATTTTTTGTTTTTACTCCAAAATCTATTAAACTTTGGTTTTCTGCCATTTAATTTTTGACTAGGGTGCCTTGATGTCAATTTGACGTATTTTCCAGGGTACGGACAGATGGTTGTCCCCTCTCACTCTAAAGCACTTTAGAGTGAGAAGGGACAACGATCATGGTAGGGACAAACCGTTGTCACGATATGTCCGTACCTTGGAAAGGACAAATACGTCAAATTGACATCAAGGAACATTAATTTTGACCATGTTGCGATTTTTTAATTTTTTTCCAACAAACAATTCTATCTGGAAGTTTTTAGAGTGCTAAAAGTGATTTTGAAGTCATATTCAGCCTTTCTTGATAAGTGGTGTAAGTTTAGAAAAATTTGCATTTTTAATTGATCATAGTAGGCGGGTATGCAAGGTGGAAATAATCGAAATAGGTAGCGCAAGTATCTTTGAGAGTTTGCATAAGCTACCACAATTTCAAATCATGATTAAAAATTAAAAAAATTGATGACCGAGAACAAGAATTTTCGAGATCGAGAATGAGTATAAAATATCGTCTCGTGGCAACATTAGCCCCACTAGTGACACACTGCTTTTGGCTGAATCTATTAAGGATTTATAACATCTTTTGAACAAAATACACGAACTTAAACTTAAGATGGTTACAGTATAAATTTGAGGAAAAAATGGATGGTAGTTTACAAGATTCATGTCAAAAATACAAATTTGACCCTGGATGGAATACAACTTGAAAGTGTTCAAATATCTTGTCTACTGGATAAACATAAAGATAGCCATTGATAAAGAAATCAAGAGGTTTATTGAAGAAAAATATGTCGTAATTAAAGTAGCTAACGTTAGATTTTATTAATATTCCTATATAAGAGTTAAGAGCTATAATAATTCATTATAAGTTTTTGTATGTGTCGCATATAAAAACAAATGTTTTTGTTTAAATTTCGCATTAAACTTTATTATATTAAAATACAATACATTATTCTTAGTAGGTTCAGCATAAAGCAATTCCTAAGATAAATCTAAAAATAGTTTATAGTTTTGGACGACCAAGATCTACCGGCAAGGATTTCTCCATTTTATGGGGACGATTTCCGTTTTCAACGGAAATGGCAGTTTAGCGGAAAGTTTACCAGAATAGCTATTTCTAATGTTAAGCATTGTTGGGACCACTCAAGTGTAACGCTAGTAAAAGAAGCAGCAGTAAATATATAACTCTACGATTATAATAATTGCAAATCGTTTAATGTTTGAAAACTATAATATTTATAGCTAATTCCACAGGGTATTGCAAAAATGCCGCATTAACATTGTTTAGTTACAAATAGGCAAACCTACATTTTTTCCATGGATGTAACACTTAATTAAAATAATTTCAATAAGAGTTCTTAGATTCCTTTTTGTCTATTTTCGAATAATTAGTTTTAAATGTGCAATGTTTTCCATCATAATACTAAATATTAAAGAAATTAATAATCAAACATTAGACGCCCATATTTTCCAAAAATATAATACGAAGTTTTTGTTTATATATTTTTCGTACTTAGAAAGTTTTTCTTAACAAAATAACGTAGAGTTAATCTGCCATTTTTACAGCATCCTATATGCACTAGTTGGTAAAATGCGTTTCTAATATTACTTTATGTGTATTGTTCTCACAACTCTACAGAGATACAGTATCTCAAGTATTAGAAGTAGTACATTAAACTTTTCACATTTTTAAAGGTGATGTGAAACCACTAGACTTCTTTTATACTTTTATCAAAATACTTACAATGTGAAAAAATCTGTAAAGGGCTTTCCTCAGAACTTTTCTCGCAAGTGGACGTTGTGACACTAAACAATTTTAAAAATCAAATAAAAATAGGTGTAAAAATATCTTCAAGTTCGTAATAATACAAAACAATAAATTGCGTATTTAATCAATTTCAAATAAAAAACAATACTGGCGATAGGATTCGAACTACAGCACCTGCGAACGCGAATCCGGCCGGTTGATCCGCGGGCCCATCGAGGACTTCTACCTGCTTTGCGATGCGCGGCTGTATTTAACAGAACGAACTTGTTGCTCAAACTTTTTGACTCTTTTACGACATTAGTCTGTATTTGTTGGGTCCCATTTTTATCAAGTGTAAAGCCTGACCTATGTGCAAATTATAATTTTTATCTATTTCTAATTTAACGTTAAAATAAACAAAATTAATTTTTTAAGGTGTTCACATAGTATATATTTTTCCAAAATAATCACGGCTTCATGGCAGGTGTACTGCATGCAAAATATCGTCTTCCTCCAACAAATAGTTTTTGAGTTATACCGCCAACAGACAAACGGATTTTAAAAAAAATTGGTGTGATACACGCACACAACTTCCTTTTACAGTGATCTTATGATTAGCCAAAATTTGATTTGTCAAAAATTTTCAAAATTACCAATTGTACAGAAACCGTACAAAATAGAGCGTTAGTTCAAGAGACAAATTTTCTTTAAAATTTTTCTTTGTCCTTTCTACTAACTCTCTATTTTGCACGGTTTCTGTAGAATTTGTAATTTTTGAAAGGTTCGAGAACATCAAAATGGCTCAAGAATAAAGTACCCTTATTTTTCAAAATATACCAAAATATTAATTAGAAAAATTTGTTATATCGTTTCTATTAAAAATGATAATTGATTTGAATTGTTATTGATGTTTGTATCGTTTGTTATTAAATGTTTTTGAAGATACCTGTTTTTGACAAAAATAAGATTTTGTAGCACTAATTTCTAATCACGCAACATCCTCGTTGCTGTGAGAAAAACTCATGTTCGACAGTACACCTTCATTGTATCCGTTGATAAGTTAACTTTGAAGTATCTCATTTGGTAATACACAGGGTGGTAAGAAACAAAATAGGAGAAACCAGTGAAAATTGTTTTTTAGGGAAAGTGGTTGTGACTTTATATTTGACACTTATTTTTAATTCTAAGCAACTTCTTCAAATAGCATTTTTTACTATTTTATAGAATAAGGGTACGGTATTCTTGAACAATTTTCATATTTTTTGAACCTCTCCGGTATACGAAAAAAGATATTTAAATTTTATTAAGTGAATTTTTAGCCTGAGAAGATGCAAAATGCCAGTCACTTGGTTTTAAGCTGTTAAAAAACTGCATAACCGCAGTTTCAATTTCCTTTACATAATGAAAAAATAAACCTGTTACTGTAAGCTCTTCTAGCACCTGAGGAAGACAGACAGTGGTGTACCAGTTTGCTGTTACTGTCTTCTGATGTTCTAGCCTACAGCCTTTACCAATCCTATGCTCCAGAAGATTACAGCAAACATTATTTTCTTCATTGATCTCTGTTTTTTGGGCGTCACCGGAGTTGGGTCATCTTTGTACATCCACACCTTACTCTCCTGACGAGTTAGACAATCGTAAAACGGAATATAGGTTTCGTCACCACTAACAATTTTAGAAATAATACGTTGCCCACCATCATTCAAAAATTAAGGGTATCGCGGCTTATTTGCAAACTCTCGGCTTTTTGTTCGTCAGTAAGTTTATGCGGCACCCAGCGGGAAGCAACTTTTTTTTAGTTTTAGTTCTTGATGCAAAATTCTTGAAACTGACTCCAATGCCAAGGGATTCTTCTATCATGGCGTACGTCACTTTGTTGTCATTTTCTACCATTTTTCTAGCAGCTTGGTTGTTTTCGGAAGTTACTGCAGTTTTTGAACGTCCTTCACGGGTGCTATTTTTAAGAGTAACGCCGCCCCTTTGAAAACTCCATACCATCGAAACACTGTTGCTCTAGATGGACTTTTTTCTCCAAAAGCGGATTTTCTTCCATCTAAGCACCTAACTTCGCTCAAACCATACTTGAAATCATAAAATATCAAAGCGCGAAAATTCTCTCGGATGAGATCCGTTTTGACCCATCTTTAGAAATTATTTTCAACAAGAATGGCATAAGCTTTCTATAACATATTTTGATAGTAATCTAGATTGGATTGAAGTTTTTAATAAAAGAAATAGAGGTCTTCTAAAATGTTTAGGCTTTATGTATCTCACAATATATAGAGTGACTCTCTCGTATACCTATAACACTGCAATAAAAAAATCTTTCTCACGATGCTCCAGACCACTATGGGTTCCATATAAAAAATACAGTTTGATGGTATAATTTGAATATATTTTTTTTTAAAAGCTGACTACGCCATTGCCTTGATATCAAAAACTATACCTGAAGAACGTAAAAACTATTTTTCTCTATTTTCATAAAGAAGTGAGATATAGCTTCAAAACTAAAAGTCGAAAAATCGAATTTTTATTTATAATTGGAAAACAAAAGACGGTAGCCAATTTTGGTTTCCACCATTAAGCATTTCTCGAAAAAAAATGAGGTTGGGGGGGGGGGGGGTACATTCTTTCATATCTCTTATAGTTACCAACATTTCTTTTAAATATCAGGCAGGTTTGTTTGTCATTAAGTAAAAACGTTCTTTGTGAAAGAAATTATTTTAAAATTATGTGCCATTTTTACTTCCATCGTGTAACAGACGAAGGAAGTATTGCAATCGTGAAAAAAGCACCCTGGATTTCTTCTGATTTTCACGTTTCAGGGCACCTAGATGACGAAAAACAGGTTTACTCAATTCCGTCTGTCTGTTGGCGGTATAACTCAAAAACTATTTGTAGGAGGAAGGATATTTTGCATGCAGATTATATGTCTACCTGGCATGAAACCGAGAAAAGTTCAGAGAAATATATACAGAATGAGCACCGTAAATATACAATTTTCTTTATTTTTGCTTTAACTGAGAAATAGATAAAACGATAATTTTCACATAGCTTAGGTTTTATCATTGGCGAAAATGAGACCTAACAGATACAGGGTAAATATCACAAATGGGACAGAATATGGTGTCTTTATAACGCAGCAGAAACTGATAGAATTGGACCACAGTCGTGCCTCAGTTATTCAAGCGGCTGCGAGCGACAGACCCAAGCGGCGGATTAGAAACTGGACTCGAAATATTCGCGTGGGAGCTCGGAGTTCGAATCCGAGAGTACTACATTTTTTGTAAATTTGATGTACCTAATTTAAGTGAGGAAAGTTCCGTGTAAACCCATTTACCAATTTTTAAACGATGCATTCAGAACAACGAATCTGTGTAGTTTTATACTTAATTTTTAGGATCCCTAGTATTACAAAAGTTTACAAAACATATAATTTTGCCATTGTATTTGATTTAACGTTAGTGTATTTTTTAGGGTGCACGAAGTTAAAGGCCACAAGTTCCTAGCGAAATTTTTTAGACAGCCAACGTTCTGTGCGTTTTGCAAGGATTTCCTTTGGGGATTTTGTAAACAAGGATATCAGTGCCAATGTAAGTATTGTTAGTGAAATGTATTGTATATAAACTTTGCATTTTTAGGTTGTCAAACTGCCGTTCATAAAAAATGCCATGAGAAGTTGTTAGGAAAATGTCCAGGCTCAGGAAGGGAGTCCGAAAGTACAATTGTAAGTAAATGGTATAAACAACGTTGCATAGAGCGTAAACAGTATGTATAATATACTATATCTCAGAGTAAATACAAATTAAAGCTGGAAGGGGAGTTATATTCAATTAGGATGTAATTGAATATTTAGTTTTCATACATAACTCAGAATTAAAAGCTTAGATATGCCTATTACAGCAGTGGTATTCAAGTTGGATATCATGAAAGACACAGAAGTAAACAGTCACGTGTGTTATTATTTGTTTATATTATCACAGTTTTTATGGACAGTTATAAAATTTAATTATGTGAATATTTATATAACTATTAACGACAGGCTATTCAGGTATACTGTCTACTGTCTTATAGTGACAGATATTTATAATTCTGATAAAACATTCATAATTTACATGAGCAGGTAACAAACTCATCTAAGCTACGAGTAGTAAAGAGAAATATTTGTTTACTATTTTCTAAGCTTTTTAAATTTAGATTCATTGCTTTGAAATACTATACTAAAACGTTTTAACAATAATTTTGTACTAGGCAAAAATGATCAATAACAGACTGGACTGACTATTATTATTTAAGACACGCAATTCAGTCGCGTATATTTTAAATTGAATCAAATGATTTAAAAACGCATGGTAGTAATAAAGGGTAACTGCGTACGTGCAGAAAAACACGTCTGCTGTGACGATACTATGTTATTACACTCATTAGTTCAGTTTAGTGTAATGTGTGGCTGCGGTATTTTAAGAGAGGTAGGTCCACATACACAGACCGACCCTTACTTAATATTTTACTTATAAAAGTTATAATTTCTTCATTTGTTTCCTTCTCCCACTGAACGCTAAAAACCTACTGCACTTTAATTTAAATTTTATGTATGTATTTTTCTTTAGAGTAATTTTTTATAACGAGTTTTTTTCATAAATAATAGATAGGTTTAACTAATTAGATAGAAACAACAAAACAAGAGAAAAACGAGATTTATTTTTACTAAATGCTGGTTTGTGTATAATAAAATTAATATACAAACAGGCGTTACTTTGCAACTGATAGAATAGTGCTTTACTTCTACTTGTCTTGATCTAAAAACATTAAAGCTTAGAGATAACAATGTTGCCAGGTTTATTTATAATTAATTCAGAAATTTTGTAAGAAAAAATTATGGTAAATTTTATGTAAAATTACTCAATAAAGTAATGCCCCTATAGTTTTCAGGATTTTTTATCTCCTTTTTGAAGACCGTTATGGCTATACTTAATTTCCATTCTCATTCTCAATTTTTTATACGTATGAAGATTTTAGTTTGGGATTATGAATTTGTTTCGTCCATATTTTGATCAATTCATTGGAATTTTGTTACGTTTTCGAGTACATTAAGACTTCTGCTCCAATGATTCTTGTTAACATAGAATTTCGGCTTAGACCGCGTAGTCTTTGTGGATAAATATCCAGCATTCGCTAGCTTAATGTGCCTTGCACCTTGTGGTGGCTCGTGTTGTTTGAGTACCTTGAGAACGAGGATAATGATAAAATATGGAGACCAGGATCTGATAAATCAATTAACCGCACTGTTTGAAAAACTCATGCAATCTGAACGATACCAGATGAGTGGTGTACAAGCATTACCATTCTAATCTTCAAGAAGGGTGCTAAACATGATCCCGCAAACTATAGAGAAATATCGTTCTTGAGTTGCATTTCGCAGCTACTTACAAGGATACTATCGACAGTAAATACCCGACAAATAAAAACAAATGAGGAACAACAAGGTTTTCGAGCTCATAGATCCACTGTAGATGCAATATTTATAATGAGACAACTGGTGAAAAAGGCCATAGAATACGACAAACAGTTTCTTTGTTTTGTTGATTTCACATCTGCATTTGACAGAGTTTGACTTACGGATGTAATAAATCTACTAGCAGATAAATGAATAATCAACGACATTATTAGCATAATCAAATAACTAAATACTAAATAGTAACAACAGAACACAAATAAGAACACTAATACAACAACAGAAGAAGTACCGTTTCCACAGGCATCAGACAAGGAGACAGGTTGAGTCCAACACTGTTTAATGTAACAATGGACCAAATAATAATCAAAGCAAAGGAAACAAACAATTGGGAATGACAAAATACAAATAATATGATACGCGGATGATGTCGTTCTTATGGCTGAACTAAACACGACAGCAACGACATTTAACATGAAGATATCCACCCATCTCTAGTAGTACCAAATGACATGAGTAGATGTAAACTGACAGTAGATGACACCACTATCGACCAGGTCAAAAACTTTAATTACCTAGGTGCCAGTATATTCAGCGATAGACATATATATAAAGAAGTCCGTACACAGGCATCTAAAGCTGCAAAGATATCAGGCTGCTTGCGCGAAATAATATGACGAAACAAGCACATTAGTGTTGAAGGTAACTAAGGATTTATAAGACCTGTAATACCTATCCTTACTTACGCAGCAGAGACGAGAGCTGAAACAGCAAAGATAAAGAACATTATGCGGACAACGAAAATGAAGACCCTCCGAGCTATAACAGGACACACAATACTCGACAGAATTAGAAACAACGTAATTTGAGAAACATGTGGCATAGAAGATGTAGTCAGATGAAGCAGGTCAAGATGACGATTCTGGCGAGATCACTTCGAAAGAATAGACAACAAAAGACTCGCAAAGAGGGTAATGGCACAAAATCCAAATACAAAACGACCACCTGGAAGACCGCAAAAGAGATGGTACGAGAGTTGGATATCGGGCTCACAAGACAATACCTAAGAGGTAAAATATAAGAAGACAGGACAATACCCTAAATTAAGAAGAAGAAGAAGAAGAAGAAGAAGAGAACGAGGATACTTAAGCAGATTTGGCTTTGTTGCTATTTGTGCACCCATATACTTCCCACGAGTGATACGTGAAGCCATAAAAATAGAAAAACATTCGAATAATATAAACAGGGAAGATGGTTTTAAGCGTAGTGAAACGTTGACTCCTGTGATACACGATCTAAATCTAAAGAATTACAACCACTGTGCGTCGTACGGCCACGCCCCACGGATTACGCTGCACTTGAACGACAAATCAGCGTTACGTAGCTCCGAGCGGCTGGCACAGAGGACTATAAATAGTTCAACACCGACCTTTAGTTCTTAGTGCGACTTTCCCTCTGATGATGCAAGCTTCAAGGTCTTGTGAAACGTTATGGGTGCACAAACAGCAACAAATCCAAATCTGCCACGACAACACGAGCCACCAAAGAGGATGTCCATCGCGTGGATCCTTGCTTGAGTTCACAAGATGCAAGGTACATTAAGCCAGAGTGCTGGGTGTTTATTCACAAAGACTACGCGGTCTAAGCCGAAATTCTACGTCTCCGGCAAATTCCCCGAATGCAATTGCTCGAAATCAATTGCTTGAAAGTCAAATTCCTCGACAGTAACTTTTCTCGAAATACAAGTTCCTCGAACGCAATTTCTCGAAAATGTTTTGCTCGAATTTATGTGGTATTAAATAATGCGTCGATACTAAAATCTTCAAAATTTTTTGTAGTAAGTGGTCAATGACAGTATTCTATTCTTGTAACAGGAAAGTGATTATCATTGGAATGTAATTACGGGTATTCATAATCAGGATAATGGGTTTGATGTTATTACAAATAATGTTAAATAGGTTTTTCTTGGAACACGAAAGTGATTATTATTGGAAAGTAATACATACCTATACCTATTTTTTATTAGTAAAGGTTATAATTTGTGTTTTTTTTTATGTTTGATATTAACTGATTCTAGTTAAGGCTATTTCACAACTTTATTTTTTCGAGCAACAGATAATCGAGAAATTGCTGTTCGAGAAACTTGTAATTCGAGCAAAGCCACATTCGAGCAATCACTTTCGAGCAACTGATTTCGAGCAATTCGTTTTCGAGCAATTGCATTCGAGCAATTTACTTAGAACCGAAATTCTGCTAAGAAAAATAATTCGAGTAACCGCGAAAGCCTCAAACAGTATGATTCTGCTCCATATTGGAGCATTAATTGTACGTTGTTTGTTGCAGCATATTTTCTTGTTGTGGTATTTGCTGCATTTAGGATTGGTATAGTTTCTGACAGTATATCGTCTATCTTTCGTTATTAATTTTAGTTGTCTTTAACGATTCCTTGGTCTCAACTTTTCTATTTCTGCGGATGCCGCATGCATGTTTTTGTGCTCAGTATAAATCATGTTACATTGACAGAATGAAATTTTCCCAGTAAATATTATTATTTTTTTCTTTTATAACTCTGTTTTGGTAGTATTTTTCACTCTTTATGTGTTTATAATTTTTGTATACTTTTACTTTTTCTTTATACGTTTCTTTTATTTCTTGTGTGAACCACGACATTCGGTTCCGTTTAATTGTGTGAAATTTAGTTTCCTCTTCCCGCAGGCTTCATTTTACACTTCGTTTATTTTTCTTAAATAGTTTTTAATATATTATTATCACGTAGGTACTCAATTACTAGAAATATCCAAATTTTTCTATTGAATTGCTATATCTGGGGTATAGAGATTAATTATATGCGTCTAAGTATGATATTTTGGAATTTTATGTGTAGGACTTACAACTCTCTTAAGTTAACACAATATTTATTTTAAGGTAATTGATAAATTATCATCATACCTTTAAATAATGCACAGCGCTACATGCCGTGTGAAACCGGAAAAAGTTCCAAGGCTTCATTCTTCGGGTTTAATGTTTTCGGGTTTCTGTAAACAAACTTCCCATTACTTTTAATAGGGATATTATCACAGAAAACAATTACTTATTATGCCTATTGATTGTGTTTTTTAAGCTATGAACACAAGAACATATCATTTAATAATAAGGAGGGTTTATTCCTGCTTTACTGAATGGGACCCAGAGTGCCAGAGTCGCCCACACGCTCCCTTTAAATACACTCTTATTGTTTCTGTGATAATGGTTTACTGTGCAGCAGTGCTACATTTTAAATGTGGCATACGCCACGGGCTATAGCTAGTATTGAATATATTGCATGAAAAGGGCACACCACCGGAACGGATACGTTTGATAATACCGATAAACTGCAATTCACAAACTAGAATAAAGAAAAGTGGACGTGACTACCTCCCTGGACTTTCCCATACTGGAAACTGTTCATATCGTCTTTATTCAACAGTCTTTACAACATATCAAAATTTCAACTCGATGACTCACGTCTTCACCGTGATAAGCGTTTACACCAGGGGTGGCGAACCTTTATTCATCTACGTGCCATTTTTCTAAAGAAATGTTTAATGAGGCCATGACGTGCCATCAAACAATCTTCACTTAGTGATTAATGGAGAAAAAATAAAACTAAATACTATCAACTGAAAACTCTTTATTTGCAACAACAAAAAATACATCTTGTACAGCAATAGTGACGTTATGTTTTAAATAAAAGAAAAATTCGTGCGACTTCTGCTGTTGCAAATTAGATGCTAAATAACTTATATTAGCTCCATACTTTGTTACTTTTAGCAGAATGCAAGGTGGACTGGATTCATCTGATAAACGGCTTCTAAGCGAGTCTTTAATGTTAGGTATTCATTTCTGAAAATAATGACTCACAAGCATAGGTAGATGAAAATATTATTGTTAAGATAGCAAAAGCCAGCTTCTTCAGACTGCTAAATGTGTCTGGAATTGAATTCCACGTTTCCATAATTTTGATATTGGAATTTTTACTTATATTACCTGATACATATAGTCTTTCTATTTCATTTAATTCCAACTACTTCGTTTCGAAAAATTTTTGAATCCATATTGAACCAGACTGGAAATCAATCAGCTGTATTTCAATTTCTTCAATTTCCATCCAATCAAATTTGGCCAAGTTCAGTTTATCAAGTGAAGTTACATCAGGATATACCGGGTGTCCGTTCTCAAAGTCGAACATAGGCGATTAACATTGTATTGAACGTTTTTGCCGATTCCTGCTCGCCAATTCAACTTACAGGGAAGGTAATGGTATCAATGAAAAGATAAAATTATTACGCATCAACTGATACCAATAATAATATTCGATGCGATTTTTATTTTAAAATACTAATTTAAAGCTTGGGAATTTTTAAATATGCCATGCCTTGATTTTCAAGTTCGATAGCATTTGTCAAAAAAATTGGTAATTAGTTGACGTAAATCAGGTATTTTCTGTCAACGTCTGTTAAAATTATCTACAGAAAAATGAATTATTTCAATGAAGAATGAGTGAATGCTCTAATGTTAATTGCCTATGTTCGACTTTGAGAATGGACACCCGGTATAATAAATTTCAGTGTTTCCGATAATTATTTGAACTGAGAAAATCTCGTTGAAAATTCTTTGATTGAAGAATTAATTACCGAATTAAACTCGTCAGTGACTTTTACTTGGTCTGGTTTTTCATGTAAATCCAAATGTCTGGAGATTTTTTTCAAGTTTGGAAAATACTTGTAGTTTTTGGTAACAATATCGTTACTGAAAACTTGCAGTTTAGCTCGAAAGCATGAATGAGATCTATCATAACAATAATTGTTTTATTTGCGCCTTGAAGCTTCATGTTCAATCCATTGTTAAATATAAATTGCTTCGATTAGGTACCTAAATTCCTTAATTACTGCCGTGCCCAAATTATTTTGTGGCGTGCCATCAATGGCACGCGTGCCAATGGTTCGCCACCCCTGGTTTACACTTTCAGTAAATTGCGGGTAAATATAAAGAATGTGTAGTTCAAAACGTGACCACCGAGCTTCTGTAGATGGCGCCAAGTGGACAAGCCGCCACTGTGCTAGTTTATGTATTATTTTCCTCAAAACGGCTGTAGCACCGAGGTGAAATTTTCTAAGTACCTGGAAATTATATTTTCTAGGGCATACAAAATCGATTTTTTTATTTTCGCGGAAAAAGATTCTTTGACGCAAAAATATAACAACCGTTAGAATAAAAAAATTATTTTTTAAAAATAGAGGGGGAGGAGGCCGGTGCGCTTACATATATCCACGAGTGTAATATTTTTTTGCATATTCATATGCTCCATTATGCACTGAGAAATTCAGTGAAAACCCCAGCTACCGATCTTGTTTTGTTTATTAATTAAAGAGGTTTAAATTTTCAAACTTCAAAGCTTCGTAGAGGGCGCCACAGATAATTCATGAGATTCTTTAAAAAACAGATCGATAGCCCTTTTTGGGGTCTATCAGTGTATGAAGTTTAAACAAATTCCTGTGGGCAGTTTTTGAGAAATGATTTTTAGAAAATTTACAAAATTTTGAAAATTTGTAATTTAGGCCCCTTAATATTTTTCAAAAGACTTTTTATATCACCTCATGTTAGCCTTCATATACAATTCAGAAAAAAAAATCAATTGAATCGATTCATCCGTTTTTGAGTAATACGGCGTTAAACTCAAAATTTTCAAAAAATCATAGCGCCCTTCATTTTAAACCTAGCGAGTTCGGAAAAAACTAACAGATTTGTCTTATGACCCTCTATCCTTATCCGCGATAAAATTTTCAAAATTTTAATCACGAAAACAGTGATACTAAAAAAACATGCGTAACTTCCGCTTCCGGTTTCGAATTTTTTTGAAAAGCTTATTTTGTCGATGAATTTTCGATACACCCCCGGAGCAATACTTTCGGCTGTATGAGCGTCACCCACCCACACACCCACACACCCACACACCCACACACCCACACACCCACACACCCACACACAGACAGACATTTTTTAAAAACCACTTTTTTGGGTTCCTAGATGCCCAAAACGGATATTTCTGTGAAAATCTCGATTTCCAAAATTTTCATGATTCCAAGACTTCCCTATACCTATGGGTATGGGAAAGTAATAAACGACAACGTGGCAGAAGAAGGCTACAGAAATTCGACCGGATGACTCTCTGAGCCATAAACTATTAAATGTGTTATGGATATAGAAAATATGAAAAAATGAAATTCCGCACTAATTACTGAATTAGAGGATGAGATGAATAGCAACTTTTATTACATGAGTTCACAGTATCTGAAGAGCAATACAATATGATTTCTTTAAAAGAGATAGCGTACGACAACTGCCATCCATTGAGATGAAAGTTGGAGCAGACACAGATAGAGGCCAAACGGGCAATAATTTTCAATCATTTTGGTGAAAATAAATAGTGGCAGGAATTTTCTCACATAAATACATCGACATCACTTGGAAGAATACAAACATATCAATTGTCGACGGACAGCAAAACTGAGATATACAACATGATATAGATATATAATAACTAGAATAACGGAAATTAATACTCTAATATCAATTGTAGTAAAGTCACAAAGAAATCGAGTCAAGATCTCAGGATATTAGAAATTAGTGTCGGATACTACATACCCATAAATTTATTAAAAATCGCCTTGAAGAATGGAATTCACACATTGATAGAGAAAGTTCTGACATGTTAATTCTACTTTTAAGAAATCAAACGCTTTTGAAGAGGTGACAAGAAAACTGAATATCGATACTAGCAGAAACTTTACAAATATTCAAAATCTTTAATAAACAGATTAAATATCTTAAAATGAACAAGACGAAGAGAAAAATATTTATTATTAGCTTTTATACGTAAGGTTAGCTCCCAACTTTAGACCCCTCGTACGGCAAAACTGAGAAGAGCAAGTTACCATAGAATAATGAACATCCCTTTTTACTACTAAATTGCCCAATGTCACACACACATATATACCAGGTCTTCACTCTCAAAGTTGAACATCGGCAATTAACATTTTGCATTCGAATATTTTGCCGGTATTCCTATACTACACCAGTAAATGTTATAGTAATTGGTATCATTTGATATCATTGATACCATTTCTGTTCGTGTGAGTTAAATTGGTGAGCAAGAACTAGCAAAAACGGTGTTACAATGTTAAGTTCGTATGTTTTAGTTTGAAAATTGAATATACCGAGTGATATTCATATAAGTAATCAGAATTTTTAATTAAAAACTTTTACGCTAGTTTCATGCAACAAGTCAAGTCAACACATTTTCTATTTTGTATTTGCTTTTTATTAGCTATCTACAATTTTCTTTTGTTTTTAGTTCTACTAACAATACAAACAAATCGTTCCTAATATGTCAGGTTTTGCGGAAATTAGATTGACAATTGTTTTTATTAAAGTTTTTATGTTTATATCCTGCTGCAGTGTGTTTAACATGTTTCTATCTTCTCGATTTTCTTGTACTGGGTTTGAGAAGTGTCCGATATCAACTTCCAACAATAATCAGCACACATTTCGTTGTTCCACTTGCTTTGGTAACGTTTTTCAATAATGGAAATGTCTTGATGAAATCGATCTTCGTACTTATCATTAACATCACCAAGATTGGGGGGCAATAAGTGACAGTTTCTTGATAGTTTTCAGATGTGTATTTCATAGCAAGCTTTGTATCACTGCCTTAAAAGCATTCCAAGCTATATGTTCTAAGTCGTTTAATGTCTCTAACAGATTAATTTGGTGTTCTAGAAATAATCATTGTTTAATTTTTGCATCTTTTATACAGTGCTTTCGTAAAGTAGTGAATAAATTCCTTCAAGTAATAACTTTTGGGACAAACGCTGGGGCGCGTCGATTTTGATTTTTATTTGTGAATTTTTTTAAATAAAATCTATACATACAGGGTCACCCGCGCTGAGATATGACGTCATCGAGGTTTTTTTAAATAACAACCCCCTTTTTTATTACGGAATTTGAAAAAAAACTCATATTTTTACTTACGCTAAGCTAATTTTTGAGTATAGGTCACCTGATCAAAAATTTAAAAAAAAATATTAAAATTACAAAATACTAAATTTGATTGCAATGATAACTTTAAACAACTAAATGAAATTTTCAAATTGTGCACCGTTGTCTGCCTGACAGTAGTCAAGACGACCGACATGTTTTTTATTGATTGCTGTCATTGATAAAAACGTAAAATCATACTTCCTAAAATTAAATTTAATATTTTGCAAATTGCATTATACTCGAAAATCAGTTTAGCGTAAGTAAAAAAATCGTTCTTTCACTATTCGTAATAAAAAAGGGGTTCCCATTAAAAAAACATCGATGACGTCATACTTTCTAGGCTGGTGACCCTGTATGTATAGATATTTAAAAAAATGAAATTTTTCCAAAAGTTATTCTTTGAATTTTTAACGAATTTATCCACTAGTTTACGAAAGCACTGTATAGTGAAACCTATGTTTGCAATACTAAATTCTTGGGTTTTCTTTATTCATTGTTTTAATTAAAATTTTCAACAGTCTTAGTTTTGTATGCAATGCGGGTAAAACTATTTTAGCGGGCTCAACTAGTATCTGATGAATTATGTTATTTTGTTTTCTACCACTGTTTAATAACGTAATGTTAACTTTTACTTCGGTTGTCCCATTCACAAAGGAAACAACAATATTTGGTGTATTCAAGTTATAAACCGAGTAGAAGTACTACAACTTTAAGGTCAGCGCTGCTGTATCACTTATATCTTCTGCAATTAATTTTATTCAAAGACTCTTAATATTTTCACAGGATGTTTTCACCTGAACCACGTGACTATAGGAGCTGAGGAGTAAAAATTTTCTGTGTGCAGCAGATAGCTTTCAGACTTCGTTCAAAACATAGAATAAAAAAACTTTTATTAAATTAGCAGCATTATTACTTATTACAAATCGAAAGACCCTTTGCGATAATTCTTTCTGACGACTGCGATACACAAAAATACGTGACTTTGGAGCCAAGAACTTTCATCCTTGTTATTTCGACCCCAATATATCTGTTGGAGTTTTTTAAAAATTCAAATATCGAGATATCCTTTCGCGGCGACGACCAATCATTAACGTTTTTAGAAGATTGGAGAATCGCATTATGTTCAATGGTAGTGTTGCTGTGCCACCACGTGTAAATGCTGGTGGCCAGCGTCTTCATGATGATGCTGTTCTATATCTGTGGCCAGGGAATTGGGAGTTAACTTCACCCGCGTGTGGTGTGTTCTAGACCGTGATCAACAACAAACCTAACACTACACGCAGGTGCAACATCTGCAAGATACCGATTATCCACTTCGAATAGAGTTTTGTGAATGGTACCTTGCTCATCACGATTTGAAAGATTCGATTATCTGGACAGACGAAGGTGTTTTTAACGTACACAATGAACACCAATGGAATCATGCAAATCCTCGTGCAGTTAGAATAAGAAATCACCAGCAACGTTTTATCTTAAATGAATGGGGTGGATTGTTGGGTAACCATCTGGTAAGACATTTCAGTGCAAACTTCCTATTCTGTTATTATGCATATTCATCTCATTTTTATTTCTAGGTTATTCACTTTTTGCCAAATCGCTTAAACGGACAAACGTATCTCAATTTTTTCCAACAAGATCTTCCCGAATTGTTAAAGAATATTCGTCAAAATATGTTATTTATGAATGACGGAGTTGTTAGATGAGGTTTGTCTTCTTGGGATGCAAAATATTCTTCTTTTTCTGTAGCAACTTGTTCTGCATTTGAGACGTTCAGAGGCGTTTAAAATGAGTATTGAACTAGTACTAGCAGATGCCATTAGAACATGCAATTGTCTTCTTATTTTTGCTGGAAACCCGAAGATGTGGGTACAGCAAAAGTAGAAGTCCGTCATATGTTCCGTTTGCCTTCGCCAAATCATAGGAACTGCAAACGGCACAGGAGTGCTCTTACCGTTTAACGAACTTCTTAGAGTAATGTGAGCAGTTCAAGGCCAAGCTTGTTTAAACATGTCAGACAAAGCCTCTATACATAAAATTTTAGTCTTAAAAGATTTCAGTTTTATGTAATTTAAAAGAAATTAATTTTTCGATTTAAATATAAGTTATCATAATGTAAGGAATATAGATTAACTCATTGTGTATTTTTAACAAATTAAGCTAATGACAAGAAGTAAACCAATTGTAATTTCTTAAACAATGGGATTTTTTATGTCCAAAACTGGTTACGCTGTATGTTCAATATGATCCCCATTTTGTTGGTGCAAAATTACCAACGTTTGCTCCAAATTGTACACAGCATCGTGTAACATTTCTGGTTGAATTGCACCAATTTGCTTTCTAATACTGTCTGTTACTTCTTGCAGCGTTGTTGGTCGTGTGCTAACCACAGTCAATAATCCGTTGGGTTAAGATCAGGTGATCTTGGTGGCCATGAATTTATAAAATGTCTATTTAAAACAGTGAACTACAGCAACTTTTGTTTGAAAATTCATTTTATTAAACTTTGAATCGTTTACATTTTATATTTAAGTGAGTTTTATTTTGAGAATAATTATCTAAAATAAGATGATTTCGTTCTGACCTGTGTCAATAGTTGTCATTATAACACTATTGTTTTCCATAGATACAATAAATGCCCATTATTTAAGCAATTAGATTTCGTTTGCCTTTTGTTGTCCGCTTAATTTGTTAAAGGTATAGGAGAATTTAAAGTATACTGTTAACTTTATAATAACCATACGAAATTTTGAATTACAAATATGAAGCTTTAACTTTAATAAAAAAGGCGCGCGATTTAAATTTGCATCTGTACTAACCTCAGTATTGCTAGTTAGAAAAGTTTGTTATATATTTACTTTACATGTATTTTAATTTAGTTAACTTTGAGCTATATTTTTCTGTTAACATTTTGATACGTTTGCAGGCATTTGCAACATGATGTTGCAAAAAAATCGGAATATTTGGCATGTCCCCTATTTGCCCAATGATAACCAGTTATAGTAAAGTTAAACTGTTTCAATATGCCCATATTTTGTTATAACTGAACTTAATTTACCTAATTGTTTTCATTCAAATATGTTTTGGACCAAATTTTTTACTTATAATAAAATTGCAGACATGTAGAAGTGTACGTAGGCACACAACCTTATTTTTATGTTAGATAGTTACTGAATTTTCAGTGGCTGTTGTGAGTCTTCTGTTATATTGTCCATTTGACCTTGTTTGGTTCTGCCTGTTTCTCTTTAATGAAAATCACAACGTTTGAACATCTAACAGTACAATCTACACGAAATTTTAAATAATTTTTCTGTTTGTATTTTATGAATCAATTAACTATGATATAAGTATTGGCTACCTAAACTATTGTTTTTAACGTTTAACCTGTAGTATTAGTAAAGCTATGTGTTGCTTCTTGTTCTTCGCGCTAATTATAACGTACTTTGGTGGTTACAAACTCGGAGATAATTTATTTTGTATGTTCACCATGGGTTTGTATTTTTCCATTGTGATTTTTATAAGACGTATCTAGTTTTTCTTTGTATTTCATTCTATGCTGTTGTATGCTCTATTAGGATGCTATTGTCCAAGGTTTATTTAGTGTTCTAAATGTTTAGTTTTGGTATTGTTCATTCTATAATTACCATACACTATTATTCTTTATCGAAGGATATTGGTCAATATCTTGTCCCCATAAATATATTATATTTGTTTTTATTTTGTTTTTACACACATAAGATTATCCGGTCCTTTACAACTTAATGGATAGACTCACATTCCAGACTAACTTAAAATTCTCGATTCACGATTATGCTCGTGAGTCGAATGAGATCATCATCTGCTTCACGGTATAGCCCATTGGTCTGTTCCGGCTCAAATTGCCATCTTTTTCTTCGTTTCTCGGGTTCTCTTTTTCTCCTTGGATTATATTTTCATAGGAATTTAGAAAATCTGTCTTCATTAATCGTCTGTACTGGTGTATATTTTCACTAATTTGCCATATTTATAATTCGTTTCTTATGTCTTCATTCCTGATGTTCTCTACAGTCGCTTTATTGGATCCAAAAAGCGACTGTAATGTGTTTTAGTTGTGTGCAAATTTTCACTGATCTAAAGAATTTGATTTCGGTCATTTCAGTTTTCACTTCCATATAGTAGCGACAGTACTACCACGGTTTTATAAAATTTTATTGGAATGTCCTTTCTTGTTTTTTGCCCTAATTTTGTCATTTTGTTTTGTATTTCTTTGTCATAGTCGTAAGATATATTGCGTCCCAGATAATTGAAATATTATATTGGTTTTAGTGCTTTATGATTGATTATGGTTTTTGAATGTACTGGTTATTTTGTCTAAACGCCATGATTTTTTATTTTATAGGGAATATTACTTGTGAGTTTATGAGTTTTAGAGATTTTATTTAGTTCATATATGCTGGGTTGTAATTGATCTTCGGACTTAGCAATTATGGCCTGGTCGTTGACGAACAGAATATTGTTGATAAACTTCTCCCTGTTGACATGAATTCTGTTATTAACTTCTACTTTCCACTCACTTAATATCTCAACCAAGTAGATATTAAAAAGTGTTGATAATATGGTGATAAACTGCTTCATTAGTATCACTTTTTACTGTTGTGTCATTGTTAAGGTTTTTATTTTTTCTAGGAGATGTTTATATTCCATAGTTTTTTCCTGTTGACCTGACTGAAAGGTTTTTGGTAATCCAAGAATGCTGTATGTGTTTCTAAATTATATTTTCTTCTATTTTTGTATTAACCTTTTTAATATGAATATACTGTCAGCTAGGATCTGCCTTTCCTAAACCCATTTTGATTTTCTGCTATCATTGTGTCTGAAAGGTTAGTTAGTCTTTGTTCTATTATTTGGAGTATATTTTGTATCCGGTTATTAGGTAATAAGCTAATGCCTCTATAATTCTCATGTGCACTTCAGCTACCCTTTTAAATAGCGGTTTTACAATGCTTATGTATGTACCATTAATTGAGAATTTTTCATTTTTTTTCAGCGTATGTTCAGGAAATATAGCATTCTTAGTTTTGGAAATATATAAATGTAATAACTATTAAACAAAACAAAATGGACGCTAGTTGCCCTCTTATGGCAATGATAACTTCAATTTAACTAGCAGTACAAACAACTCCGAGATCTTCATCCGCATGCTTTAATAATAGTAAACCGTCAGTCACGAATAAGTATTTGTATTTGTATAAGATCCCATTATAAAATTGAAATATCAACGAATAAACACGGAGAACATATTCAAAGCAATTAAATACAACTACAGCTAAAAAGATTACATCAAAATTAACATTATACAAGTAGCACTAGGCTCGTTATATTGAAAGTCACCCTACGCGAGGTTCATTAGATTCAAAGTGAACCGAGTGAGTAAAATTCCTAACATGTAAAAATTACACAAGGATCGTTATAATCAAAAACTCAAAATTTAAATTACCAATATAATTCAAAGAGAATCCATTAAACGATTATTAATACATATAATAATAGAAGAAAAATTTAGAAGATAGAATATTAAAATGTTGCAACAAATTCGTGGAATAAATAGTATGCGGGAATTAAGAAACTAACATAAAAGGTAAATAATTATACGCCTGAAACCGTAAAGTGAAGTTAACCCTGATTAATAGTCGTAAAAGTCTCATCAAGCACTCTAAAAATCTATGCCAGTATGCCATCTACAAAACCCCGTTTTGCTTTAGCAGAAAGATTCGCCAATACATTGAGATATACAAACACCCCGATAATCTCAATCGAGACTAATGTGACCCTCTTTCTTCCACGTGGAAAGCGCTGATTCCCAAACCCCGCCTATTTTACTTTGTTTACTTCTCCCCTGATAAACCTTATTATAAAAGTGAGCAAAACTGGCATAGTCAATCTCGAAAGTCGTTCGTTACGTAACAACTACAGGATCTCCCAAGCGTCGCTTGACAACATTAATTTTATTAGGAAAAAGTGAGCCCAAAACCGCCCATAGAAGCAGGAGGCCTGCAAATGAAATGCCCTACGTCAAACCACGTGATATAATGACTTTATATCATACCTTTAGGTGTTTATCGGCCTCAAATAGTGCTGGCGAATCAATAAGCAGTACATAATAGCAAGGGGCGAGAATAAAGGACCAGAAAAATGCTTAATTTGTTTTTCACTACGACGAAGTATGATAACGGCTTAAAAGTGGCAACAGGAAGACTATGCATTGTCAAGAAATAACCAAAAAACTTCCTTGTTCTGAAGTTAAACGTGCAAGAATTTAAGATGAACGAAATAGCCAAAATAAGCAAAAACCAGATAGGCAACTTGCTTCACACACATGCTCTAAATGTGACCTAATTCCAAGGATACAGCATTGCTATTTTATATATAAGAGAAAATGACAATTTAGGAGGCCTTACAAAAATATCGCGAAATTGGCAAAAAAACGTTTGACACAGTTAGAAGATATAATTTCTGTGTCACATTTCTCCGGTAGCATTCTTTTTTCTATAAATAAAATTAGCTCCTACATTTCAGGTGCGCTCTGTTGACATTCATTAGCTCGATTGGAATCCCATCGGTTCTTCTGTCTATTTTATCGCTCCTGATTTTGTATAGATTTTCTACTGTGAATTCTTTTCTCCGCTGCCAAGTCGTATATCTCATTACTTTTGGATGTTCTTTATAACCTCTTAAGTTCAATCAACGAATTAAAATATACAAATTAAATAAAAACTATTTATAGCAATATAGTTTGGTCTTAAAAGAACATTTTGATAGTCTAGAATAAGAACTAAACTGTAACAAATGAAACAATTTTGAACTGTGTGAAACAAGACTGCAAGGAGAGAAAAATTTTGAATTCAAGTAATGTGCTGTACAAAAGAAAGGAAAAGAAATCGCCACGGTGAAGGTGTAATTTTAATAATAAGAAAATAAGGCATCGCATAATTTAGTCGCAAGGAGGATCTGAGAGTCAAATGTATGAAGGTAACATTGAACAAAAGTACAGCATTAAAAAATGCACATATATTATATGTACTGCTTAGGAATTCGAAAGATAGAAAAACTGTACAGAGATATTACTAAAGCAAACAATTTAGAGAAAATGAGGCTTTTAAAAGTTAATGAAGACTTGAACGCTAAAATTGGACAAAAAAATAAGCTGAATCATCTTTCGATTATGAGTAAGAAGTCATAGCGGAGAAATTCTACTAGTTATATATAAAATGAAAATACAATTATACGGATACATCTTCTTATAAAAGCTTCACAAATGAAGTGCATACGAAAGAGCCCCAATAAATATATTCACAAGGAATTACTCGCGAGGTCATTTTCTATTCGGATATAGTTCTTTTCTGGCGAAAACTGGGTTGTTAGAAAACTTGACGATACAAATCGTAAAATTATGAGCCGACTCGTCATTTCATCTGAGGGTTTGTTGAGTCAAGTTGCTGACAGGTAACCCACATTTAAGTGTTAGTAAAGTAAAGTGCAGGGCGCTTTATTCCACACTTGGGAATATGGCATGAGATTCGGCGAGTCAGGGTCGCCGAAATTGCTCTTTCCGAAACCCAGTCATCTGGCACACCGTTAACAGCGAACTGAATGATGTGGTTTTGGTACCCATTTTTTAAATCGACTAGGTGGGTCGCCCGCCAGTTGTCAGATGTGGGAATTGAACCCCTCACCGTAGCACCGCAGTCGAGCTCCCTAACCGCTCGACCACGCTGGCGATACATTTGAGTATTAAAAGGCTCTAGCTGGATTTAAAAATGGACACGAGCGTAATTTGGAAAGATAATTTAACAATTTTGGTTTGTTTACTTTGAAATTAGTACCATTGCTATGATACAAGTTGAAAATAAAAATCAGTTCATGCAAGCAAGGCGGTTTATTATCAGATACAAAGTTTGCTCTAAGCTTATCCGCTGTCATAATGACCAAAACGCCTCAAAATACGTGATATTAATGATAAGAGTTAAATTATTAAAATTAAATTGACTATGATACTTTAAGTAGTAGAAAAACAAACAGGGATCGCTGGATCTTAAACTGTTTTGGTATTAGCAGTGACTACCGACTACTTAGAACTACCCTGGCGTATAAAAAAATGTTTGAGAGCATCAGCTTAACACAAAATAAAGTTTGTTGAACTGAAATTAAGAAGAATGAATATCAAAACTGAATTGAACAAAACTATCAACAGTACAAAATATGAGTTTGAAGTCGTCGTCGGCAAAAAGCATTAACGATATTGACACCTGTAGTAAAAAAGTAACTAATCACAAACAATATAATAAAAAAAGAGACAAAATCAGTTCGAATACAATTAACTAATACAAAAAATAAGAAATTGGACGAATAATAACCAAATCTAAATAGGAGGTATGTCTCAAAAGTATTACGAATTACTCGACAAAGTTCGTTAAAAACCCCTAACCACACAAATATTTAACAACCACTAAATACGTATTTCGACAGCTAAGCTGTCATATTTAGTAGCCTTTAAGGGACAAACTAAACCGACAAAGTATACCGAAGATATGCTCTTCATCTAATCACCAGTGAAAGTTTAAATGTTTTTCATTCAATTAATTATCATCCTGAAATGATCTCCTTCAAGGTACACATTTTGAGAACGTAGACATTGTCTTTTAAGGTTCTTGACAACAGATGTAGATGTCGTGTTACGCTGTTTCATTAGGGTTACGTTGTAGCTTTCATAACGATTTCCTTTTAGATGTTCTTTAATTTAATCAAATTTAAGAACTATCTTAGGAACCTAGTTCTGGAACGCAAGGTCAATGTCGAAGTACAAAAATCTGTTTTTCTATTAAAAATTTTCTAATCGATAATAGGATTGCTGCGGTGCAAGATCCAACAGGCGGCGAGGTGCACATACAATTTTTATTCAAATGATTAAGAACCTCACGACTTGGTTTATTTCACCGTCTGACTTTGTGGTATAAATTCCTTCTAAACAATTAATGAAAATAAACTAAAAGTTCCTTATTTTCTTTCTCTTCGTTTGATACATACCTACACAAAAAACACTTTAAAACGTAAAAGTAGATGCTGCTTTTCTCGTTACAGGTAGCCAAGACTGTCAAGTTGCTTAGAAAGATAAAATATTCCATTCTCCATCAATGGAATGAGTCGATGACTAGAGAACTAATTTATATGTATCTTAGGATACGATTAAAAATGTGTACGAAGTGAAACTTTTACAATCAATTGACATTAATCAAATAATTCATATTTTGCATTTTTAAGAATGCCTTGCATATTTTAGCAGTTGTGTGCATATTATTGCATAAATTTATAATTTCATTTACTAGAACCGCTTTTGGATATTCCGAATTTAAAAAAATCTTTGGCATTGATTAACAATTTTGAGAATTCTAGCAAAAGTGTAAAAAAATAAAGCAAGAAGTAAGTTTTCAAATTTTAGAATGATTTGTTCAGTACCTAATCAAGAAAAAGTGGTTTTACTATCTTAAATAATATAGCTCAGTAGAGCCCTACTCAATACATCGAAAGGAATAAATGTGAACGGGGAGAGGATTAATAACATAAGATTTGCCGATGACACCATAATACTGGCAGAGAATCTGGACGATCTACAAGAATTGGCAAACAAAGTGTCACAAAGTAGCCAGGAATTTGGTATCGACATCAATATCTCAAAAACGAAGTACATGGTGGTAAACTAAAAACGTTATACCACAAGGACAACTACTTATTAACCAGAAAAGAGTGGAACGAGTCGAAACACTCAACTACTTGGGCAGCACAATTAACGAACAGTGGGATCACACATTGGAAATAAGGTGTCGTATTGAAAAAGCAAGAACGGCGTTCATTAGAATGTCGAAATTATTAAAATGCAGGGAGTTAAGTCTGAAAACTAGGATTAGATTACTCCGCTGCTACATCTTTCCCGTTCTCCTGTATGGCGTGGAATCCTGGACGGTGACAGAAGCCTCAAACAAAAGATTGGAAGCCTTTGAGATGTGGCTGTATAGACGCATTTTGCGAATATCATGGACCCAACATGTCACTAACAAGAGGGTATTAGAACAACTAGGTAAATCTATGGAAATTATGAAAGCAGTTAAACAAAGAAAGCTCGAATACCTAGGCCACATTATGAGGAATGAACAGAAATATAGACTACTACAGTTAGTTCTACAGGGGAAAATGGAAGGGAAGAGGGGCCCGGGAAGAAGGCGCATATCCTGGCTCAAAAACCTAAGAACGTGGTTCTCGACAACAACAACTGGACTTTTCCGAGCAGCTACGAATAAAGTTATGATAGCTAGAATGATAGCCAACATCCGGTAACGGATTGGCACGTGAAGAAGAAGAAATAATATATGCCACGTTTCAAATGGTGAATTTGTTGAGGATGCGTTGATGTAGCTCCTAATGTTATTGCAAAATTAGTAAATGCTCCTTCTATATCTGTAGACATTGAAATATCATTTTCAAGTTCGATTTCAGACAGAAGACATAAGTTTCTACTTGAAAATTTTGAAATGCCTTTACTTGTAATATGTTTTTATGACGATGATTAATTTAGCGATCATGATCTACTACTGCGTAAGTTAAGATTAAATTAAATATTTTCTAAGAGGGAGACAACAACAAAAATTAAAAAACTTAACATGGAATCAATCCAGGCCATCAGCAACCAAAAAATATACTGTATTTGTCTAAATAAGAATAATATTACATAATTCAGCTCGAAAAGGTGACGGCGTAGAAGACGCATGGAGGAAAATTAAATTTAATATTTAAGTGCCGCAGAAGAAACCTTCTGAAAAAACAACACTTCAAAATCTCAAACTAAAATACCTTGGTTCGCACAAGAGGTAAAAGATATAACTCAAGAAAAAACAAACAGCATTTTTTCGCTTCAAAAATAGCAGGAAACTTGAAGATTATGAACATTGTAAAAGGAAGAGCAATTTAGCAAATGTGAAGATCAGAAGTTTGAAGAAAGAATACTGGGAAAGGTTTACAAAAAATATAGAGAGAGATTTATACGGTGCTCAAAAACGAGTCTGGGAAGTGCTCAGAAACACAAAAGCCGAAAAAAGGAAAATAGTTAAAATTAAAAATATCCAAAAGCAACCGTTGAAGCAATACTTTGAAAGACTATATGAAGAGCAAAATAGTGATATCATAGACTTTGAAGAAGAAATACTATTAACTATCTAAGAGCAGCATAGCATTATAACGCAAGAAAAAAATTAAGAAACTGTAAAAACGCTCAAAAACGAGCCCCTGGTCCTGATGATATTCGAAATGAATATCTGAAATATGGGGGTCTTCCAGTTACAAAAGAAGTGCAAAAACTGTACAGTAAGGTACTCTACACAGGAACTGTATCTGAAGAATGGAAGATTAGTATAAAAATTGACTATACTAATATATAAAAAGAGTGGCAAAAGTAACCCAGACAATTACCGTGGAATAACACTACTGAATATTGTACAAAAATGATTATCTAAAATAATATTAAGTGAGGTGCAGCACTATTTACAAATCAACAAGGATTTGACAAAAATAGATCAGTAACTGACACAATATTTATAGTACGTACACAAGATTACAAGATCTACTTTGAATATTAAGAGAAAAGCATGTACCTTCAGATATACTAAAAATTATGGGCGAACAAAAATACAAAAACAAAAAATCTGGTGTGATACACTCACACAACTTCCTTTTACAGTGACTTATAATTAGTCAAAAATTTCATTTTTAATTTTTAAGCATTTGTCAAAAATTTTCAAAAATTACGAATTCTACAAAAACGGTACAAAATAGAGCGTTAGTTGAAGAGACAAATTTTCTCTAAAATCTTAAGCAGAATTCAAAAATGTAATAATATACCGGGTGTTCTATTTAAAATAGGAGTTAATAAAAAAAATAGAAAAAAAAACAAAAGAAACCCACTTTAGAAGTACTCAACTGGAAAATCACCTATCTCACGTCAATGCACATTAAAAATGTAATAAAAATGTGAAGTTTGAAAAAAATCGTTAGAGCCGTTTTTGAAAAAATCGAAAAAAACTGAAAAATCACAAGAGTAAACACCTACTTCCGGTTATGCGATTTTCTTCAAAAGCTTGCTGTCTAATCTACATAGTACACAAAACTTATATATGAAGTTTCAACGCCATACCTCTTTTCGTTTTTGAGATATTCTGTTCACAAACAGACAGACAGACACACAGACACACAGACAGACACACAGACAGACACACAGACCAATGAAAAAAAATATGTTTTTTGGGATCAGGGGACTCTAAAACGTGAAGATCTGTTGAAAACTCAATTTCGAATTTTTGGGGTGAATCCAATACTTCCTTTATCGTAAAAGGAAGTAAAAAAGAGGTAGAAAAGGGTCAATATACAGAAGAAATAGAATGCAGCACTGGAATACGATGAGTCGTTAACTTCTGCTTTGTTTAACATAATAATGGAAAAGATAGTATACAACGTTGGAGGACTTCCAGAATACCAAATGGGCAATAAAAAGGTCAACATAATTTGTTACGCTGATGACGCAGTTCTTATAGGACGACTAGAAAAAGACTCCATTGTTTTTACCACTGCCAAATAATACCACATAAAGGTATCAACTTCTAAAACAAAAGTAATGACAGTATCAAGGGAACCAACACGTTGAAAGTTAGAGATTGAAGGAAACATAATGAAACAGGTTATGCGATTTAACTACTTAGGAATACATCTGACAAGCGATAAAAACTCATATGAAGAAGTAAGACAACATGTTTGGAAAGGAGTTAGAGTGTCTGGTTACTTACGTGACATAGTAAAATAAAGAGATTTGACACATACTGACGCAAAACCAAACCTGCTAACCTCGAATTTGACATAGACTTACAGTGTCACCAACATATTATTCATACGTTTGAATTTCTACAGTGGACTTTTTTAATGAACATACCTGACCATTGAAAGTAAAACTAACATCTACAAAACTGTAGTTCGTCCAGTTATATCTTATGGTGCTGAAACACGGCCCTATACAACACGTACAAGAAGATTGTTAACAACAACTGAAATCAACACCCAACTATTGCAGGCAAAACGGGTCTAGACAAGATAAGAAATGCAGATATTCGAAATCAGTGTGGATCATGTGATATAATTAAGTTTGTAAGGATACGAAAAAAATAGCTGAATCATGTCCAACGAGCAGAAGACAACATAATAATTAAAATCGTTTACTAGTCAAATCTACCTGGCAAAACAAACCCAGGGAACCCCTCAAACGATGGAGGGATAGCTGGCTTACCTCATTGTCTGAAGCAGAAGAAAAAAGAGTGAAAAAAAACAGGCGTAAGCGTAATATAAAAGGATAAGAAGAAGAAGAAGGGTTATTTACGAATTTTGTTTGTATTGCCTATGTTTTTTTTATTGAAATAGTTGCTTCATTCTGATTTAAATCATTGTAAGAATTATTAAAATTAGTACACCAAAAAAAATCATTATAGGTTTATGATTAATCAACCATTAATTAAAACATTTTTAAATTCTGTATAAAGTAAAAAATAGCATATACACTTGCATAATTCTCCCATTTTCTGTATATTTTTTGCATATTCAAACAAAATAGAGTGCATATATTGGGTGAATATCAAACACACTTTTCAGGCTCAACACATAACTTTCTTTATTTAATCAATTTAAACAAACTGGGAGCCCAACTAGCACACAGTCTAACTGATACAAGCTTCTATTTGATCTCCTGTTAAACAATTGACATTCTCGTTTCCTAGCAATAACGATTTACATTTGTTTATAAGAAAAAAGGATTGATTTACATGTTTATTTATGGACTATAGTATTGATAAAATGTTCTTGCATAAATACTAAAATGTCTTTATCTTTAAAATTGTTTCGTAGCACTTTGCTCAGCTTTTATAACTTAGTTTTTAGTTGCACTTATCACATGAGTTTATTTAGTACTGTATCACTGTCTGTGTCTTTCGATATGTTGCCTCATTGATCTTTGCAATCTTTACTTTCTCGTACTGCTTTGCTTGACCTTTCCGTTACATTGCCGTTTGTGGCTTATAAACATTTAATAGTTATAATGCTCATACAATTCCTGTACTTCCCAAAACATCCTGTATTATTATAAAATTCATATCATTGTTTGACGTTATTCAATTCAACCTTATCAGCTATACAATTCAAGCTACATTTGCCATTCCAAACATTAATTATGACTGAAGCTCTGAACGTATTCCTTCTGAAATCTATCTCATATCATACCAACCTTTCTACTCAAATTATAATTGCTACTGCTCATATCAAGTGCATTTATTAATGTAAAATAGTGACTTTCTTGCAATAAATAAAATAGTTAATTCTGTGCTCATTTTTTAATCTATTCATTCTTGTGTTAACTCAGAAATCAGAATTGCTGTGGGCAGTATACCATTACAATATATGCACATATTTTGGTAATAATGGGCTGCATATATCCCGTTCTCTAGTGGTGACCAAATTTAATTGTTTATTAACTCTATAAAATTTTTGACGAAAACTAAAGGTCTGATTTTAATGAAAAACTTAATGAGATGATGAAATTTATAAAAAATTAACGGTTGTTAGAATAGAAAGTTTGATAAACAGAATAAATTGTTTTTAATCTTTTATGAATGGGCATTAATCATTTTAATTTATGACACTTAAATAGTGAATATTGCCAGAAGCTAAGGCAATTACATTCACAACTTTGTAAACCCGGTATTGGCCGATTCGAAAATTTGTTACAGTAACTTTGCCAGTACTAAACTAGTACAATTTATTGAGAAGTCTGAGTATATTTTAGTTTGCATGTTCATAAAGTAAATTTTATTTTTCAGTATTTAAGGGAGCGCTTCAAAATAGACTTACCTCATCGATTCAAAGTTCACACTTTTATGTCCCCGACGTTCTGCGACCACTGCGGGTCTCTCCTTTATGGCATTTATAAACAGGGCCTGAAATGCGAAGGTAAGACTAAATTATAAATCTTGATTTTGAAACTGACACGCAAGCAACAAACTTGATAGAAATCGGACGTAATTTAGATATATAAAAATATGTGGTGATGTAGTAAGATAACATTTTTAAGAGGTTTTCGGGATAAATCAAATATCAAATATAAATCATCAATTTGGCGCGGTGAAATGTCCAAATTACCTCGTTATAGAACTACAAAAATATCAGTTCGTTGCTTGGTTTTGGTGTCATAATGCACATTAAATTAATTTACCGCCAATGTTTTGCCAAGACGTTTAGGTTTCCCACAAGAATTTTAATTGTAGTAATACTGGTTGCCTACCTATTTAGTGGGCAGATTAAAATATGCCTTACAGTGTAGCTTTTCTGGTTTATAATTCACAAATATGTGCCAGGGTGTAATCAGATGTTTTAATAGTATTAACAATTTTACATGAAGTTCAATCACATGCATTAGTATTTTTGTATGTAAATTCAAAAATAATATTTACCTACATATGTACAAGTCGCACACATATAAGGTGTACTCCATAAAATCTGTAAGAAATTAGCTTTCTATTAGCGTTAGTGAAATAATATTACAATGGAGAGAAGCTAAAATAACACATAGTAAAAAATCTGTAAAAGGCTTTACCCAGAACTTCCCTCGCCAACATTGTTGCACTAAATAATTTTAAAAATCAAATTAAGTTGGAGTACAAATATCTTCACGTTTTTAATAAATTAAATACATTTTCAAATTTAAAAAAATGTATCCCGCTGGGGTTTGAACCCGCCGCATCTGCAGCTCTGCAGAATGCTCGATCCTAACCAAATCTCCGCAGGGGATATAAGTACGGCGAAATTCCATCTGCGCTACCGCGTCTCTTCGGGAAAAGTAAGGCGTGCGCGTCTCTTGAAGAGCACGGTGTAATGGTTGAAACATTTTTACTCTTTTGTGACATTATCCTTTATCGGTTGAGTCTTATTTTCGGCAAATGTAAAACCTGACTTATGTGAAAGTTATTACTTTTTTTTTATTTCAAAATTAACATACAAACAAACAAAATTTTATTTTTTAAGGTGCTCACCCTGTATATATTTGTATGAAATTGTACCCGTTTCATGCGAGATAGATATATAATATGTATGCAAAATATCGTCTTCCTCCGACAAATACTTTTTGAGCTATAGTGCCAACAGGCAGACAGACAGACAGACAGACAGACAGACTGACGGAATTGAGAAAACCTTTTTTTCGTCATCTAGGGACCTTGAAACGTGAAGATCTGAAAAAATCTTGAAGGGTGATTTTTTCGTGATTACAATACTTCCCTCGTCTGAAAGACGGAAAAAAATTGTTTGAAATTTTGCTAATAGCTCATATTAGGCACAATTTTTAGCAATATACTTTCCGGCAAATAAGTAAAATAAATTCCTTTCTTAAAATATTACAGCTAATTTATTAACATTTGTAGCAGTTATGAACTGGTTCTGGTATACACGGTGTGGGTTACGAAACTTGGATCCCCTTATTATTTGGGAGTGCAACCCAACGTACACATTTCATGGCGACAGAGCTACTTAATATTGGTCAGAGCTGACCCGTCTTTATGGCATTAAAGCAATTTACAGTTGATTCTAACAGCTGTAAGTTAAAATACCAGTAAGAGGAGTGACTTGAACAATAACATTTAAGTGTTGTTATTAAGAATAGAAAAAAGCTAACATTATTTGTGTTGTGTATCTGTGTTGCCATGATATGTGCACGTTGGGTTGCAGTCTCAAGAATAAGAGGTTCCAATTCTGGTAGCCCACTCAATGCGAGTCTACAAAACGACCGGTAAATGGTTGTCTTTTACATTACATGTTTATATTTCAATCTCTACATGACTGTTTAAAAAATTAGTCTATTAAATGTCAATCAAACATTCTTTATCTACGACACTGTGTAAAATTGACTTTTAGTTGGCAGTTTTAAGTTTGTAAAACGACTGTTTAATAACATGCTTTTCTTAGTTTACGTCGTCAGTAGCAACGTGTTTTAAATATTTCATTAGGCACGTCGTCAGTAGCAACGTGTTTTAAAATTTCTAACCACACAAAATGACGACCGCTCGCTACTAATCTTAATTTACATTTAAATATTTTTTTATATTTATCGTGTTTTCTAGATTCTATCGTAGATAAAATATTCTACGATACATATGCGTAAAGCATCTTTAGGCTTAAAACGCTCGCTCACTCGCGTTTTAATTCTGTCCCACCCCTGATTAAAGACTAGCTTTACGTTAAGTAACAAATGACTTCCGGGATTGGACAGTGTCATTATTGAGGTCGAAGAACTCAACGTTTCACCCACTTTCGTATGGGGCTTCATCAGGAGAAAAAGCAATATAGCACGGTAATTCCACGTGTAAATCACGCCAGAGGTGAAACTCTTTTGCAAGAAAAGAGATAGAAGAGCACGGTAACTCAACGTGTAAACCACGCCAGAGTCGAAACTCTTCGAACGATCGGAATGAAAAAGGCTTAACGTACTTGTATCGTAAATTACTATTTAGGTAGGTATATGGTGCTGATTCCACATTTATGCTGAGCGGATTTTTTGTCCTTTCTATGTATATTCTATCAAGTTATAATAATGCATTTAGAAAGGTATTAATTAGATAAATTTCCATTTGTTGCACATTTCGTTTGCTGGGGGATTTTCTGTTAGCGAAAATAGACGTTTGATTCGCTTGTTGGCTTCCAATGGCGGCGGGAAGGAATATAATTGATTGGCTTCAGTTGCCATTAGATACGGGAGGTAATGTGATTAATAACAAACCAACATATTTACATATTTTTGAATGCAGCGGAATTCAAAAGATAAATTCTGAAAAAGAAATGTAAAAGTGTCAGATAAATCATGCCGAGACCTTATCCATTACAAAAAAATCATGTGTGTAACTTTGGAGTAAAGTGTCATTCTAACATGGATGAATACTACCCCCTATCGCTCAGATATTAAACTACATTCGCTGGAGGGAATGATAGATATATTTTTTTCAAGTTTCGTTTAATCTCAGTGAATTCATATACAAAAGATACTCATTTACAACGTGTAACAATGTTTTTTCAACACGATGGAGCGGCAGCACATGCTACATTACAAATGCGAAAAATTTTGAATCGCCGTTTTCCTAATAAATGGATTGGGCGGAGTGGACCAATAGCGTGGCCACCCCGGTCTCCCGACTTAACATAAAAGAAAAGGTTAGTTTTACTGTGCCTGCTGGAGTGGATGACTTTATTGCCCCAATAGCAGAAATAAATGATGATAATTTCAGTCATATTCATAGGTTACATCCGTATATTAACGAAAATGGTTACATTTTAAAAGTTCCTTAAGGAATTAGATGTTTTGCTGATGTTTATCTCAACCGAGATAGTTTTATTTTTTAATATTTTAAGTTTTCTCTTGTATTTGAATTTATTGAGATTAAACGAAACTTAAAAAAAATGTTTATTTCAATTTTACTTGAAAACGGCCGCGCTTTCGGAATTTTAGTATTCGTCATTTTTGTCTTATTTTTAATTGTAGAACAGATATCTGAGGACTGGGGAGTGAATATTGACTCATCCTATATAATACAAACACTAGTTTAAATCACCATAATAATAAAATAATAATATAATTGTAAAACTAATTCTAAACTTAAACCGAGTATTCAGATTCGGAAAAGGGCTTCGAATCCTATGTAGTATGCGTGATTCGAATACTATTTGATGATATTGATCCGTACATCGAATTCATCTTTGATGATTCGTCCCAGTCTGCTATTTCTCCCATTTCGTTTAGAACTTCTTGAAATAGTACAGTTGGTAGTATTTTACGATAATGGACACATGGTAGTTACCTCCCTTATATATCTCAGTTTTTTAATTCTCTACCCTGGCTTATGCGGATTATTTCCAATATAGGATGGTAATGAATAATCATCTATACCTGTATTTAGTAGTATTTGAATTAACTTTTCCTGTTGGACCCTGTCGATGCGTTCGTAAGATCGATAAAATATTAAATATTTCGTAAACGACATCATGTGTTCTTTGAGGTAAAACTTGCATAGTGAATGAACCTTGCCCTGCACTTAGGTCGTTTCTAAATCCGACTTGAGTCTCTCCTATGCGTGTTTCTATATTTGAGTATATGCGTAGATGCATTATATGCAAAAATAATTTGAGTATGTGACTCATCATGCTTATTATTCTGTGTCGGACTTTTTGGAAGATACTCGCACAGGATCGGCCTCTGGTAATTCGGCAGTGTCGCAGATTTTATTAAAATGTTGGACAATGCTGTTTCTACGTTCTTCATATAGGAGTTTGAGTGGATTTTATCAGGGCTTTATTGCTATTCATTTGTGATATGTAACGCACTACGTCTTTAGTCCAGAAATTTGGAAAAGGATATATCATATAACACCTCAATTGTTTTATTGTGGCGTCTGGTTCATGTATCGATATTGCATTGTTCGTTGATATTACTTTAGCACCTCTCTCTTTAATTTTCCTTGCTACTTAGTTAATCTTCTCATAACGATTATAATAGTCATGTCTTGTTCCATTGATTTCTTTGCGAGCATCTTTCTTGATATCAGATTTATATTGCTTCCTCAATCTTTATTTTACCCAGCAGCTTTGGTATTTCTTCTGTCGTCTAGCTTATGTTCTTTGGGAGTTTTGATTTGAAAGCGTTATTCAAAATGGTTTTTAATATCTTCGAGGTTTCTTGCACAATGTTTGTTGTCTTCATATGGAGTATCTGAGAATCAATTTCGTTCCTGATCTGTGCTGGTACATTTTGTAGCGTTGTACTCCTTTGACAGGTTTCCTTAACCGCACTCTTACTATGGTCAATAAGAGATTGTGGTAGAAGTAAATCTCTGCTCCAAGATAATTTTTTCCGCCTTTGGGATAGCATTGCTGAATCTTTTATTTACAGTTATGTAGTTATTAATGTTATTATCAACTAGAAATATAAAACAATATTAACAAGATTTCTAAATATCAGATGTGTTCATATTTTATATGCATCATTTCACTTTCAAAAACGCAGTCTATTTTTTTCTTCAGAACTCTTTTCAAGAGGTCAGTAGGGAAGAACCTTTCAGAATGTAATCTGTCAAAATACAACGGAAGAAAAATGATTTCTTTTAAATTTCTAAGCAGTAAGGTTGGGTATGTAATGACGAAATTGGGTTTCTAATAAATATTTACAATAGTAGACAGCCTCAATGACATTCTTATAATAATAATTAGTGAGTATGTATGTACGCATCTGATTTAATCGTTTCGACAACTCCTTAAACAATAATTCTACCAGTTTTTTAACATTATTAACAAGTTACTAATTCACTACATTTCTGGAATACTGTATATATTTTTACATTTAATTACAGTACCTGTAGTTACTAATAAATATAATAATAAATATTTCACACACAGATATTGGTATAAATTATAAAGATATAAAGTGTAGTAAGTGTTGCCAACAGTTTTATTGTCTTGCACAGTTACAAACTGTGGATTTATAGTAAATAAATAGTTCTATTGACTTTGAATTATACACGCTGTAGAGAAAGTACTTTGGCAGCACTTAAAGTTAAGTATCTTCACCAATTAAGTAGTGTCATTCGATTCGAACACGTTTTTATAAAATTCTGAAAACGTTTTTTCTGATGTGTTATCATATGCATAACATGCTGTTACTTATTTCTGAATGTATCTTGTAATGTTACATCCAGTCTGCATGTCACATGTATTTATATAAAAGATATCCAGATAGTTAATTTAAAAAGTTTGTGTACAGTCGTTAGGTTGTGAATGGTTACGGGTAACCAAAGAGAAATAATAAACAGAATGATAAAAAAAGTTCAATTTGAAACTCGACTTGAGGCGGTCATATTAAAACCGATGGTGGTTCGATCCCAACCAATTGGTATTTTCAATTGAATTTAATTAAATGATCATTACACAGAAAGTATCTGGTAATGATACAAAGTAAATTCAGCAAATCAAACCGTCTATCAAGTCGGCATAATTGAAGTGTTTTCAATTTCATATTGAAGTTATATTACCAAGTAAATAACTTACAATATAATTAACGTAGATTCAGTGTTTACGTGTGTGTTGTGCATTCAATTGAGAAGTGCTATCTGGGAGATAGCAATACATCCAAAGAGCTTTTTGAGGGGATTGGAGATTTCAACCAGCCAGTTACTGTTAGCTGTCCTGCTTCATTTGCAGAGGGGCTTCTATAGGTTGCTGATCAGGTTACTCTAAAGCGACGCTAAGGCCAGTGTTTGTTTAATAATTTTTACGAACAACTTTTGGAATACTTCAAGAATATTTAAATTGTGTATTTAATATTAGTGAACTTGTATTTAGAACTAAGAATTACTATTAATTATCTAAATTTTAATAGTGTTCTGAGTACTCGGCGATTTTAGGCAATTATATTTAGAGATTATACCTTTTGGATTTAAGCTAAGATTGGGAAATGTAAATTAGGGATTTTGGGTTTTAAATATTGATTAAAAGTTATCCAAAACAAACTAGGCTATCCTTACGTCATTGAAAAGTCAATAAATATATCTGAATGTCATTAAGATATTTAGAATATTAGTAAAAGACCTGAAAGTAACGATAAAATTACTTTATAGTAATCAAATATTTAAACAATCAGCTATACTTGTTATTACGAAGCACCATTCAGCTGAGGATAAAGAGTATTCATTTAGTTGTACTGACTAGCCGGAGCAATATTTAAAATAATTAGAAAGATATACCATGACAATCTTTGTATGTCAAATATTGACATTTGTGAGGTATGTTATTATTTTAATTTATCATATAAAGAAGTAATTCAACACCTCAAGTGGGGGTTAATATTACAATCTTCGCTTTATTAATTCGAGATTATAAGGCACTGTCATTTAACTAACGTTTTCCATACAATGTTAAAACTATAATTTATATAGTTGATTTAGATTTGTTATCTGCAAGTTTAGTAACTCAAAAACATTGTTTTTGTCTTTTATCAGTTTGACAGCTGTGAGTTTTTATTTATGCCTATAAAACATTTTGATTTTTATTGTATCAACTATTATTATTTCCATCTGTGCCAAGAATGTATTTCTACCCTAAGATCTATCCCTGTACTGTTTTGGCTTTGGCTGCATCTGCTGATTTTAAACTAACCTTGCTTAATTTGCACACTTCTTTTTCTTACGTAGATTCTCTCGCATACGTAATAATACATTTCTAAACCCCTTTTTATTTACTTTTGTAACCATTACTGTGAACTTGGTCTCGGTGTTCCCATTTCGAATATAAAATCAGTTTCATTTTTAGTTTTGTTTTTCATATTTAGTGTTTGCTTTCAGTTATTTTCAGTTGTAATATAACAAGTGGAATGATTATTATCGATGATTTTTTTCCGAGTTAAAACCGGAACCTAAATTTAACGAGTGCGTAGCACGAGTTAAATTTGCTGTTTCGGTTTTAACGAGTAAAAAATTATCGATCATTAATCATTACACGAATTATATTTGGAAAGAGAATATATTGAATGAAATGCAAAATATCAAATATTTACTTTTTGTTCTTAGGTTGGCACTGTTAATGTTGGTTACCCTGCTGTCAATTTTAAGTCTATGTCAAATTCGATGTTAGCAGGTTAGATTTTCCGTCAGTTTTGACACAAACTGACACAAAACCTAACCTGCTAACGTCGAATTTGACACAGACTTAAAATTGACAGCAGGGTAACCAACGTTAACAGTGCCAACCTAAGAAAAGAATCACAACCATTTATGATCACCCGTAAAAACAATTACGAAAATAAATTACTACCGCTGTGATAATGTGTAACTAGGCATTTGCATGCCCCTCATTGGTTGAAATAGCGTCACGTGATACATGAATTATATTCTCGTTGTTATAAACTTTCATCATATCTATCCATTAGTACTATAATACGTTTAATCAACAAATTTAGACATAAAATTAATGGCACAGTCTTGCTTCCGCAAAACCAGTTTTACACATTAGAAATTAAGAGCTCGAGATAATTCAAAAAATTCTTAATTTGAAATAAAATTAAACTGCGTTCAACCGACTTACCAATAGCTATGAGTACGCTCATTTGTGGGACGAACTTCTACTGAATATGTTTGTTAAATGTAGTGTAACGAATAATTTATCTAATTATTTAATTTTATACTGTTTCTTTAGTTCTACTATTTCACTAATTGTAACTGCTCAAACGTATTTTAAAATTGCAAGTTTCAAGAGTAGTTTGACTTGACTCAGGTTATCTATCAAGTCGTTGTTTACTATTTTTATAGAATTATGTCACCAACTTAGTAACTCCTTCATAAGTTTCTTTCCGTTTAGAATTTATTTTATTTTTACTCGGGTTAGACAACAGAATATTCAAACTTCCTGTTAGCCTAAATATTCCTCCTTATAATTTTTATTGCACTTTTTTTAAAATATTTTCGGCATCTATTATATTTTCCACAATTTATTTAGAAATGTTCTGCACTGACGTAGTAGTCGTATAAATGGGAATTATATGTCTTTACACTTGCAGTAATTTTAATATACTATTTTCACTATTTTGGTTTCCCACTCTGATATTATTTTACACTCGCAGAATTTTTGAAGTGTTTTTAACTTCGCTTAATTATTGATTGTTTCTTTTTTATGTGTGTTATATGTTATATCCTTCAACATATTTTTTTAATTGATGTTTTATTTTGTATTAAGCTTCCAACAAATCTTTCCAATATGTGTAAAATATTACCGAATTTTTGGAAATCAAATAGTGATAACCTTTTTCTTTGGCATTTATTAATCTCTACGAATGCTGACTTTCTGGCACTCTAATCATTAACTATGGTTTTGACTTTTTATTCATTGATTCTGTTTAAAAACAACTTCGCTTATTAGAAATGAAAGTGAACTTTTCTTAAATTAGTTTGCAGGTGATCACCGCACTCTTGTTTATACAACAAAAATACACGTTTGCCTATGGCACTTAACGAAACTCGTATAATTGCCTCAGAACTCGTTTCACCGGCTCGTTCTAGCAATAAAACTCGTTTCGTTAAGATGCTCATAATCAAACTAATATCGTTAAAATCTATAAAGGCTTTTGAACGACTGTGGCCAGTTGCTTACTACCACAGTTCATCAAAATTGGAGCTGACGTTTCTAATAATCAGATGAGATACCAGTATATATTGTTGCTGAAAAAACAATTGGAGTAACATTGTATTGTTACCGAACTTAATGTTTTAGCACTACTGAATTAGAAGTGCAAGGGTAGCAGTAAAAGAAGCACAGTGGCTCAATCTATCAACTACCCCAGATGTGAAATTATTTTATCGAGGAAACCTTTTTCTAGTAAATAAACATTAATAAATGATGTTCCATCAAATAATATTTTGTGTGTGAGGTATATTCAACCACTATAACAAACCAGAAGAAAAGGACGAGGATGTTTTCCATTGATTTAGTAAATTAAACGGTTTTGATCGGTAGAGACGGATTAATGTGGCAGTTTCAAAAATATGCGGAGTTGACAAAAGTAGAAAACCAAAGTTCTTCTAAAACATTTATAATTGAGACGTTTACCTATCTGCTAATAGCACTATCAGCTATGTGAGGTGATACATCACTGAAAAATAATAATATAGGGTTTCTCAATTTAAATTTATAATTGTATAACTTATCATCTACATAAATTGCGAATTATTATTACTATGTAAAACATGAGAAAGTAATCGAACAGTAATGTTGATTACCCTTTCACAGGGGTCATGACCACCAAAGGTGTTGGCATGGTGGCCGGAGAGCGCACGCTGTAAATGTAACCAATGTTCGAGTGTAAAGTTGGAACTTACTACCTTGCCAGGGTCAAGAACTATGTGAAGCATACACAATTGAAGTTCGTACAATATTGCTACAGTAATTTTGTTCTCCATTGTCTTGGCTGTCTTAATGTGGCCTTGCTATTTTATGTACGATGGTTGTACAATATTTATTGCTCCTATCATATATGGCTTTGGAATATGTTGCCTCTAGCAACTGCAATTTTTGATATTTTGTTATGAAGAAAACTGCCAAATTTGATTGACCACAGTAAAAAGGTTGTTCGCAGATAATGAAAAAATTACAAATAAAAGTATTTTTATTTTGGAAAACAAAATTAAGGAGTGACAATTAATGGGTAAATATGGAATGCGCTTACACCATAATATTTATGGTGCAATAGCGAAAATCTTCACTCACATTAAATTTGTCCCTTAACAAACGTTTCTGGCATAATATAGTGTAGACGTAGTGAGGACAAATGCTGAACGAGCGTATGTATGCATTCTGTTTCGAGAAGGAAGAGTTTGAGAACATGGCATGATATTCGAAAACTTTATAGAATATCGAAAGCTTTCTGAATTCTGCGGTACAATCCATGGAAGCATAAAAACTAAAAAAAAAAACTGAAATAGCTGAAACGAGCACCAGTGGGGAAAAGAGCTAAGACTTTCCCTCCTGATTAAAATATGTCTTTCGCATCGTCTTGGCTGAACTGTGTGCAACAGACAGATCTTTTAGTACATTGCGTAGGGTGAAAACCTGGTCACTATCAACAATGTCAGAAAACCGTTTTAGTGGACTGCCTATGGCGAGTGTAACACATGGAAAATTTATGCTAAAAATAAAGAAGGAGCTAGAAGATGAAGTATAAAACATTTGTAAAACTCATGTTAATTTAAAGTATTTTTTTGCAATTTATGAAAAATAAAATAAAACAATAATAATAACAACAATTTTCGTTAGAAGTAGTAGTTGCGCAAAGTATTTGAGAAATGCGAAAAATGAAGCTTTAATCACTCACTAAATACCTACAAAGGAAAGGTTTGACACCATAATAAATTAATGCAGATGTGGTTGCCGTGCTTACGGATTCTGCTTCATCCTATCAAGTAGTAAAGAGTTGGTCTCTAGAGTTCAATAGTGACAGAAGTTGCAAATATGCAAAAGCCGCATTCCGCGGGTACTTAATGGCATAGTGAGCGAATATCGTATGTTGGCAATACTGGTCAATATAATGCAACATTAGATACAAAATTCGTTATTGTATTAAAGAAAAAAAAGAGAAGTTGTCCCAAGGAATTTTCCTTCATTGCGATAATGCTCCGGTTCATAAGAGCCTTATTTCTATGAACGCAATTCGTGATATTTTATTTCAAGTTTTATAGACCATCCACATTATTCCCTTAATCTACTTCTTAGCGATTTTTACTTACTTCTAATGCTGCACGAAAGTCTTCGGGGACCAAAATTTAGGAGCGACGACGCTGTTATAGCAGCAGTTCAGAAATCCTTCTGTTATCAAAACTATGAGTTTTTCAAGAACACCACAGCTATGCTTAAACATGATGGAATAACTGTCTTCATCTTCAAGGAAACTAAACCGAAAAATAATGTGAGGTTCTATACCAGAGGCCAGTGGAGGCTGTCTATAGGAGCCAAGGACCCGCCATAACCAGCCATTCAAGAATGCTTAAATCTGAAAATTTTTTGTACTTATTTTTCATATTTTTTCCCATTTTAAAGCTTTAACGAGGCACTAGTAATTTTTATTTTGACAATAGAAACTGGCTGTATGATAAGTGCAACTTGCTTTCATTGGTGTATTGATGCCAGATCGAAGGGGCTTCTCAGCTTTTCGACAGTGGGTGCAGAGCGGCAAGAAATGGATTAAAAGATAATGATATTTTATGATTTAATGGGAACCATCAAAGCGAAGGTTCAAGCCTCAACTAGCCTCAGCTTGGCCTAACCCCTGCGAAAGTGAGCGTTGTCGAGTTAGCACGTATGTTCACTTAGTCGAGCTTCCGACAGAGGAAACGTCGCACGTTGATATTTTCTCAAAATAATTACCGTACCGTCTCTTTTATTATACTAAAAATTTACTGGAAAATTGTCGCACATCCTATAGTAATATTTATTATATATGTAGGATTATCATACATTAGCCTGTAAATTTTGGAAAGATTGCTTTCCGGATGCTAACTTTTGCCGGTCCATATGCGAAATATCTAAATCTGTCTTTGTCTGTGAGGGGTTGTAAAATGCTTTTTATGTTCGATGATTGGCTCTACCATCAAACTTATCCACAAGCCATCTTACGTACTTGTTAATTATTAAAGAGCGAATTATGGTTCTTCTATAAGTGCCACTCCAACTATTAAAAAATCGGATTACGTCTCTACGAATTAATGTATGTTTGATGCTATGTTGAGAAGGGGTTGATGCTAAGTATCCACACCATTTTTCATGTTACTGAGTTCGGGCTACATTGCTTCGAGGAAAAAATAAAGAATGAAATTAATTTAAAATTTTGTTAAATATAAGGAAAATGATGGAGTTATATGGACATTACGAATAGATCTATTAATTGCTACTTTAATAATTAATGATATCTTTTATCGGACTTTTTCCACTGTCTAGGGTGTATATCACACAACTTTTCGAGAGTTTTGATCTACTCCCGTCTTCAGGAGTTCCGGGTTAGTCCCGGGTTCAAACCCCGGGGAAGGCATGAGTTTACGTAGAAAAACGTACAATATCAGTCCTTCTCAGGACTAACCAGGAACACCTGAAGACGCAAGTAGATCAAAACTCCCGAAACGTTGTGTGATATACACCCTAGACAGTGGAAAAACTCCGATAAAACATATCACAATAGACCACTGCCAATGACATTCAGCGAACAACTTAATAATTAATTTTTCTAAAACAAACAAAGTCAGTTAACTATCAGGTATAACGCTAGACAAGAAAAAAATTGTAAGGACTTCCTGGTGGGCCAATTGTTACAGTTTTAATATTTCCAAAGGGTCAATCTAAAAATACTTCACTCTGTGCTGCGCAGTCAACTTTTCTTTACGTCTACCAAAACAACCTGTTCTGATCATTAAAACTGTGACGGCCAAGGGCTGAGAAAGCGTCCAAGAAGTTCTAATTAATCTCCTTGGGTTTGCAGTCGTCGTATATTCATGGCCAGTGTTAGAAACGCTCAATTTAATTGGTCAATATTGTCTCCAAAATATATTCATTTGATGAGTATATTAATTGAGCGAGATTATTAAGAATTCTATGTAAACGTTTTATTAACTTAAATATTTCAATCACGGCTGTTAGAATGTTTAATGAAAGTAGTTGATGAGCAGATTTGTTCAGAAGCCTGAAATTTCATAACTTAAAATTGCTCAAAGAGCATAGATTAAAATTAATTTTTATTAGAAATCTCTTGTAAATAACAAACTTGGAGTAACTTTACAGAACAAGAGTTGCGTAACACCAGTTATGAACTATGCTGTTGAGATGAGAGCAGATACAACACAGACGAAGCGAATTTTGTACACAGCGGAAATGAAAACTCTCAGAATAATTGCAGGAAAAGCACTACGAAACAGAATATTGCTTATTACTAGACCAGTGTAACTAAAAGATAGTTATTTATACACCAAGGAAGTAAACTACGATTTTAATCGTGAGATTGTCAGTTATTTTCAGTCGAGGGAATAGTGAAGTTTACTCCATAGGTGTATCGACAATTTTTCCCCAACCTTAAATCAAAATTTTTTGACTTTTAATTGAATTTTTTTTTAATAATTATCAACTTAATATCTATCTATCTATATGATACTTTATTCCATAGGGGAATAAAAAAATCCATTATGTATCGAAAGTCAGGTAAATTTCATTTTATTTTCGCCGTTTTTCCTTCAATAGATTTACAACCCTTAGGTCGAGTCCTAAAGCTTCAAACCTACCTACCTACATCTTGTGTCATTTAAGGGAGGTCGGTTGACTTGCGGTTGCCATGTCATATTTAAGGAAGTAAGTAATTTAAAATCAATTTAGTAATTTATTTTATTAATTGGAAAACCTCAGTTTTCGCTAATGTTAATCTTACTTACCTCCCCTATACTAGAAACATACTAAGACACTATTAATGAATATAAAATGTATCTGTAGAAATAGTTGAGGTTTTATTGCTTTGCTAAGGTAGTTAGATCTACCAGAAATAAACAATTATTTAGATTTATAAATGATTTCATCCACTGTTACGTTTATTTTGACATAAGCATATATCGTTGCTTTATTTACTAACGTTAGCTGTAATGCTCTGCCTCACCTTAGCTTTAGCTAGTACTTAATTTCTAGGCGAATTTAAAACGAATTTAGATATCTTATCATCCACCTTTAATGTTGGATTCAGATGGGGGGGGGGGGGGTACGCGGTTGTCCTGGATTCTGCCACAGCTCTTCTAGCTAGAATTATTGTGGGGTCTCATGGGTTTGTTAGCCCTTTGAAAGAGATATTCCGAATAATTAGCACTAATAATTTACATACTCACCTGCTTGATAAGCAAAGCATATGTTGACTAATTACATTTGGCAGTTCAATATTTATATGCAGGATTGCGTTTTTCTTGATATTTTGGAGGGTAATGCTGCTACAAATTTTTGGTTTATCTAGCAAGGTTGGCAGGTCGCACTAGGCGGTGTGTATTGTCCTATAAGGGAAACACGGCTTTACAGTTCATTTCCACTAATGCATTGTATGGCGTATCCAGTAGGGTTTGCGCATAATATCTCGTATAGTCTTGACTTTTCAGACGTGTTCTGTGGGGTTTCGACGTGTTGCATCGTCTTGCTTCAAGAAAGTTGTGCATTTGGTTACCGCGAGTGTTGGTATTACCGTTTAGTAATTTCCGTACGGCTGATCGGTTTTGTTTTGGTAACCAAAGAAAGCGGGACTAGCTAAAAACCAATCATTTTGCAATCTTCATAGACTAGCGTCTTGTCTTTAAAAAGGGATTTTGAAGATGTGATGGTTGCTGGTCTCATTTAGTTTTCCCAAATATCGTTGGTTAGCGGTGAGATCTAGAAAAACACCGTGTTAGTAGATTTATATGGAAATTGTAGCTTTTGGCGTGTCTGATTATTAAGCCGATTCACAACTAAAGTAAGTGCTCTGAGTGAACTCCGTGCCTTGAAGCTAATTGCGCTCTACTGTTACGATGCTTTTAATGTGTCGTTACTGATGAAATTTTAGCGTTTTCGTATATATGGACTTTTGATGTTAAGATTTTGGTATTTAAACTTGACGGATTTTAGTGCATTCTCATAAATGGACTTATATATGGGGGTGATGGATTTGGCCTTCTAGATTTGGATTTCAATATAAGACTATTAGATGAAAGCTTCACTACCGTAGCAGGATAAATTCTAAAGATAGCCACAATCTTGCTCTCATTTAAATAAAATATTTGCCGTATTTCAAAGTGCATTGACGTAAATTTTTTTGAGACCGTACGATATGTTGTATTATTAATTTATGTGTTTTTATCTTTTTCTTCTCCTCATTAGCAGCCCCTTTTCATCCATTTCTGGACATATGCCTTCCCTTGTTCCTTGTACATTGTTCTGTGCCACTTGGTGGCAATTTGTCCCAATTTTCGATTTGATGTCGTCTATCCAACCAGTCTGTGGTCTTCCCACGCGCCTCTTATGTAGCCTTGGCCTCCATTTCATGACCCGTTTAGTCCATCTTGTGTCATTCTGTCTGGATATATGGCCTACCCAACTCCACTTAGATTGAGCAATTTTTTCTACGACATCCGTTACTTTGGTCCTTTTTCTTATTTTTTCATTCGGATATAGTTTTTAAAGTTTCTACCCAACATTAATCTTTCTATCACTTTTTGCGTTGTCCTTAATCTATTTGCTGACTTAACAGTAAGTGTTGTTGTTTCCATTCCGTTAACCATTACTGGAAGTATACATGTATTGAAGATTTTTGTTTTAAGGTTTATGAGAACACTGGCGTTCTTTAATATGTATTAGAGCTTTCCCACTGCTGCCCAAGTCATACGTCCTCTATGGGGTATTTCGGCACTTTGATTGTCCTTGCCATCTTTCAGCTTGTGACCCAGGTACACATATTCGTCGACGTTTTCTATTTCGGTTGTGTATTTCTACGTAGTTTTAACTCAGTGTATATGTGTGTTAAACAAATATTATTAACATTACTCTGCGAACATTACGTAATCACGTCGCGAATTTAATATTGGATTTTCCATTTATTTCCATTTAAATATCATTGATTTAATATTTAAAATCACTTTAATTCTTTCTATAATACCTCTTCAATGTAATTTGCGATTACCATATCACCAGGGAATCTTTCAACTTAGATTCGCGAGTTGCTGAACAAACAAATTGGTGGCGCCCGTATTTGGTTATTTATTTTAGTGTTAACCCACTTCCTCCTCCGGAGTGGCTTAGATGCACTGTTGAACGTCATTTGTTAAAAGACTGTTTTGGATATTTATAGCTCGCTATCCGGCTTATATTCAAGTGTTGTAAGATTATCATTATTTTTTTTACTACTATTGCGTATTGGAGCGCTCAGCGTTGACACAACACATATTAGCTTTTACTTGCCCATTTCTTCAAGAGTTTATGCAATCAATTATATATCTACACATCTGCAAAAACTATGGTTTAGGTCCCCTGAAGTTAAACAGACAGGAAGAGCTTCGGTTTTGGGTTGGTTGCAGTGTAGGAACTAAAACAAGAAAATATTGTTTATACCGCTGTGTCATTTTGATAAGATCTTTTAAATTAATGGACTTCTTATAATATGGTAAAAAAATTACATGACTTTGGAAACATGTCGACCAGTGCTGTCGATTTTCCTAATATAAGATAAATCGTGTACTTTAACAGGAATTCATGGCTTAAGTATCCATTTCACAACCTTTTTGGTATTTAGTGACGTCCTTATCTGAAGATTTGGTTTTGCTTCACAGATTGATAACATTGCGTTCTTCTGTACTGAATTATTTTTATTTTATGTAGAACTGATTACCTCACAATTTGCATTACGATAATTATTAAATAGATAGTACAATTCTTGAAAACGGTTTCTTGATCTCAATGAATTATTCCAGACAACCGGTTAGGGTGTGTATGTGAAGTCTGTAGATAATAGTGTATAATTTTTATATGTCAGAATGATATTCCTTTTCGTCAATGCAGCCTCTAAATTAGACCATATTATAAAGATTGAGATTATTTTTTTTTACTTAGTCTTTTTGATTACTTTAAGTCAATCTAGAAATTTAAGAACGGGATAACGGGAAGAAAAGAAATGATATAAGTAATTGTAACTTAGGTCAATATAGTCTAGAATGTTGATATATACAGGGCACCCATTTTATCATTTGCCCCCTAAAGGTTTATAAATAGACAACACATCTTACAATCTTTCGTTAAATAGCCCAACCTTTGATAATTGAACAATAGTGTACTGTGAATTTAAAAACTGACATTAGTCGACGGTTGGTATATTGTTTGAAAACGATCATATTACTTTTAAATTCATCATTCGTTCAGGTCTCAGGGTAGTGTCCACCTCTGAGTCATTTTAGCAGACAATTTTTATTTTAAACCAGGTTGTACGTAGAAAGGCCACGTATGAAAACAATAGACCTTACGAAACGTAACGTAGATACGTCTGAACATTTTCGTCCGAGCTCGTCAGGCTCTTATTTTAGCGTGTAGCACGTGGAAATGTGCTAAATGTTTGCTTTAAATCATTTAACGCTTCAGCGTCGGGCAGCAGGTTAATTGCTTCCAGCAATTGTCACGTAGAGAGATGGCAAGCCATAGGGAAATGTGTCACGTGGGATTTCTTCTGGAAGGATGTGATCATTGTCTGCACAAGAATCTGTTTCTACGTACTTTGGACGTCGGTTTCAAGGCGTCAGTAGAATAACGATTTGATAAAGCACCAGTAACTGCGATGGTTTGGGCATGGTTTTGAAGAACAAGCTTCACTTTATTTATCTGATATTGGCAATGAAAGTTCGGACCAAAATATAGAGAAAGATTGACTTAAGCAAGTGTTCAAAGCATTTATCATGCATTAGCTGAAAATAGAACTGCATTTAGTAAAAAGTTTAAATTTAGTGCCTTAATAAATTGACTACATTAGCAGTTCGTTGCAAAATATTAGACCTTACATCTTTTCAACAAAGACGGTAATAGTCCCCACGCTTTGCAGCTGTTGAAGTTTGCTAGGGTTAACTGAATTCCTAACGATAAACTTAGACTCTCCGCTATAACACACGTCCAGAATAGTATAACACCTGCTATTTTAACACTTACGTATCTTTTGTTGTCCTATCCCAGACGATTACAAGTTTGATAGGTTAGTATTCTCCTGTTGGAGATATTTTACCCCATTGCTCCATCTCGGCCTTATGTGAGATTTCGCCACCCGAGCAAAAGTTATGGAAAATGTTTACCTCGGAAATAGACAAAGAGGGCGTTGTTACATTAAAACTCGGCTACGGTTAATTTTAAGGGTAAGCGAATGCCAAATTTTTAATGGTCAGGTGAAATAGTTTCCACCAGCCAAGTTGCATTTCTTCGGACTCGGTGTTGACGCTTTGGGACTTATCTGCACGCCCACTGTTTGCAGATAGGGCCAGAAATAAAAATTGTTGGCTTTATTTCGTTTGTCCGACCTTGAAAACCCATTATAGACTGACGTCCATATTTACAATTTATGAAATTTTCAATTTTGACGCCGCTTGTTCAACTGAACGTTATCTAATAAACCGTCTAATAAACGGACGCCACCTGCCGCCTGCTCCGTGCAATTTTTTATGTTCTGAATTTTGCCGGTAAATATTAATACGTCTTCCAAGAACACGGCTTATTTTGAGCATTAATAGCTGTGGATAAATTACATGCTCGAGCACTTAGCCTTTGGAATTTTGACGTCAAGTAAATCATATTTCGGTAATTTATGGTTAAATCGTAAAGATAGCATCACCAAATTAATGGCAGAAACGTCTTAATCTTAAAATTTAGAAATATATTCCTGGCCAACAAAATTTGCCTCAATTAAATAATTAGAAATGTATTTACAAACATACTTGTTCATACTTGCTCAAACTATGTTTAGCTGTCCGATCTTACTGAATGGTTCAATAGCGATTATTATTAACAGTAGACCTTTATCTTCTCGAAGAAGTATCTTCATCATTGAAATTGTCAGAGATTGTGGAAAAGTCTTCAGAGCTTTTTTTTTGTTTATATTATTGAAGCAGAGTTTATGCCAGTCCAATTTCATATGGTTTTTAGCCATAAACATTTTCTTCTCCCAATGCCCATTTCTTCTTCTATTTCGTGTAATGTAGCATGCTGTGAGAATGCTTAATTATTTTCAATTAATATCAAGATATCAAAAGGGTATCATGTGATAACAAGTGTAAGAGAATAACGGGTGGCAGTATATATTAGCAACCAAGAGGTTGTTTACAAGGGTTGAAAAGTTTCTATAATTTAAAGATTATCAGTCAAAATATTCGCATTAAAGGTCGAATAATACCTTTAATTGTGAGGATATAATTGCAATTTGATACGTGTTAGTAAGAATAGCCTTCTGCATGATCAAATACTGACCAAGGGGTCAATATTAGTCTTCACATAGTGAGTTGGAGATTTATAGAAGCCATTTCAAGTGGTCATTGGTTTACAAGCCATCAGTTTAGTGAGTGTTTGTGTGTTGGGCATGCTGCAATACCGTTTTAAGAAAATATTAAACGGTCAAGTCTGTCTACAACGAGCTTTTATGGGTCCTCATCATCTCCAAGTAGGTGTTTGACGACTTCGATCAGTGTGAAACTGATATTAGAGCAACATCCCAAGTACGAGTTTGGCTGTTGAAGGTTAGTGTATTCTAGTAACAGTTTGGATACGGCAAATTTAGAATTTAAAACGTGTATTTAGATTTAGAGAATCTTAGAATATTAAGTTTTCTAAATTAATATTGTGATTTGAGTACTCGACGGTTTCGATCTTTATAATTAGAAATTTATCATTTTGGTCTAGTTATTTTAAAAAGTATTTAACCGCATTTATTGGAACTTTCATTTAATTAAATAATTTTGACAACTTTAATCTGACTATTAATTTGTAATGTCAATTCAAACGTTTAATACACTAGAACAGTTAATTATATTCAAACTCAAGTACTAAGAGTGTGATTTAAAATAATCAAACTAATATTTATTTGGTCATTCAAAGTACAATTCATTAATACAGTATATATATTTGACATTAACTCATTCAGCTGGGAAGTACAGAGAGTCTCAATTGCTAAATAAGCTGGCTAGCCGAGGTATATTTAAACATGACATAATTTCAAAGTCAATTATGAAAGTATGATATATGTCAATATATGATTCAGTTGAAAGCAACAAGGTAAGTGAGAATTATATACATTATTATTGATATTACTTCTGTGAATTAAGCAAACAGGGTAGATATCACTAATTTTTATTATACATTAAAATCTCCTACAAAAGGGGTGGTGTAGTAAAATTGACGCGCAACGTGAGGCTCGAAAGGAAGTTGTAATAAATTTAGCTCCACAAAGTGAGATACAAAAGATAAACAAATAAGATTGTAAAATAATTGGTATCGATCAACGTGAGGGTTCGAGGCATTTAGAAGAGAGGATACGTATATGAATTTGCGGTCGGGTTTTAGAAAACCAACAAGGAAGTTAAAGAAAATGGATGGACTTCAATTAGAACAGGGTGATAACGTAGTAAATACGGAAGGACGTCAAATGCAAGAAGCTAGTACATTAGTCAGTGCATCAAATGACAGCAATATGATGCGAATGATGCAAGAAATTTTAAATAAAGTATCTACAGTAGAAAACACAAACCAGGAACTTTTAAATAAAGTATCTGCAGTAGAAAACACAAACCAGGAAATTAGATCTGTAGTTGAAGACAGCAATCAAGAGATTGTAAATAAGGTGATTGAGGTGGAAACTGCAATGTCAGAAAAAATCGATACAATTGAAACAAAATTAAAGACGTTCCAAACAGAAAATGGAAATCTTATAAATAAGTTAAGGGTACAATTAGAAGGACAATTGGTACAGAAGGTAACACCTATCGAAAAGGAGGTAGATACCATTAGGTCACAAGTAGAAATGAACAAGGATAATATTAAAAATTTTGAAAACAAATTTGACAGTTATCAAGGTAACGTAAAAAATCAAATTCAGTCATTGAATACCGAGGTGAAAGATATAACAAACTGTTTACAAAATAGCTCAAATAGTGGGAATATCAGTTTTAATGGTGGTATAGTTATGCAAGCGAGTCATGAGAGACCAAAGTTTAACGGGAATAGGCAGGTATTACACCCTATTAAGTTTCTAAAGAAATTGGAAAATTATTTTGATACTATGAAGATTGTAAGTAGTAAAAAGTTACAAGTAGCAATAGAATGTTTAGAACATGAGGTAAACCTTTGGGCTGAAAGTCACTGTACTGAATGGGACAACTATGAATCTTTTAAAGTTGATTTTATTAACAAGTTTTGGTCGAGAAATATCCAGGAAAAAGCTAGGGCTGAAATTTATATGGCAAGAATGTATAACGGTAGATTTGGAAGTTTTACGAAACACGTGTGGTATTGGATTGCGAGAGTGCAGTATTTAGAACCAAAGATACCTGACGAGATTCTGGTAGAAGCTCTTAGCAAACACTTTCCAATAGACGTACAAACAGCATTAGTAGCTTCGCAAGTGCAAAACGTAGAAGGAATGCTAAAGGTTTTGGAGGGTTTGGAAAATAGACAAACCAATTCAAAATTTGACGTAAGAGAAAAAACGTCAAATTTTCAAACTTCATATCCGTCAAAATTTGGTAATCGCAATGCAAACCAGTTTGAAACAAGAAATAGGATGAACCCAAACAATTACGACCAAAATCAAAATAAAATGTTAAGATTTGACAATAATGTTAGAGGAAGGGAAAATAATAGGAATAGCTATACGATTCAAGCAAGGGGTGATTCACCAGTGTCATTTAAAGCCAGGGATAGATCACCAAATACATCGCAAAATCAGGAAAACTAAAGGACCCGGTACAATTAGCTCCAATTGTTAAAATTCGGGTTTCAAAGGAGCAACAAGAGCATATAAATTTTGTGAAAAATTATTTTCAACAATATAACAAAATTCAAAAAGTTCATAATGTAGTTGATTTGGCATGTGATGTTTCGGAAAAAGAAAAAGAATTAGTAAATCAGGATTTACCTTATTTAAATGTAGAGATTGAAGGTATTAAGCAAGACTTGTTAATAGATACGGGTAGTTCGGTGAGTGTAATGTCGGAAGAAATGTTCGTAAGAATATTAGAACAAAATAATAAAATACCTATCTTACCATCAGTGGGTTTAACAATTCAAGGTGTCACTGGGGGAATTAGAAAAGTCAAAAAGCAGGCATTAATGTTGGTAAATATGGGAAGTTCAAAACATAAAATAGTATTTTTAATTATTAATCAATTAAATACTACATCCATTTTAGGCATGGATTGGATGTACAAGGTTAAAACTAATTTGAATTTTAACAGTAAGATAATGAAATTTGTAGATGCAGGACAATGTCATGAAGTTTATTTTAAAAATAATTCTAACCAAGATAAAATTGTATCGAATGAATTGAAGTTAATATCAACAGTTAATTTAAATATACAAGATGAAACAAGGTTTGAGATAAAGGAGATACTATTTGAAAACAACAATGAGTTAAGCGAATCATTACAATTACAAAAAGATTTGAATTTAGTTTTGAAGGATCTAAAAGAAACAAATAATGAAACGCAATACATGAATGTTGAAGGAGTGGAGTTTGAAACAGAACCAACTTTAACAATACATCAGTTAAATAAACAATTTAATAAGGAGAAATTATATCCGATACAAGATATATTAGAAGAATATAATGTAATCTTTTCTGATAAGCCAGGCTTATGTAATCGTTTTATTTGTAAATTAAACATTAAGGATGAAACGGTATTTGTACAAAAATCTTATCCAATTCCTTTTGCAAAAAGAACAGCAGTTGAAAAAGAGATAAAAAGAATGTTAGATTTTGGTATCATTGAACATTCAGATTCACCTTATTCTAATCCCATAGTCGTAGTTACAAAAAAGAATGGGTCGGTACGAATTTGTTTGGATGCTAGAAGGTTGAATACAATATTAGTAGAAGATCGAGAATCACCACCATCAATAGATGAATTACTACAGAAATTTAATGGTGTTAAATTTTTATCATCTTTGGATTTAACTTGTGGTTATTGGCAAATCAGATTGCATGAAACGTCTCGAAAATATACAGCATTCTTAGTAAATGGTCGGAGTTATCAATTTAAAGTTTTACCTTTTGGATTGAATGTATCAATTGCTGTATTCAGTAAATGTTTAGATCATGTTTTGGGTCCAGAAGTATTATCGTTTGCAACGGTGTACGTCGATGATATCCTTTTAGCCTCGAAAACATTAGGTGAACATAGAAGTCAATTAGCTTTGGTTTTGGAGAAACTTAGATTAGCAGGTATGACAGTTAATGCTGATAAAACAGATCTATTGATGGATCACATAAAATTTTTAGGATATGTAATTAGTCCTCAAGGTATTAACGTGGATCCTGATAAAATAAAGACCATTCAAGATTTTAAGCCACCTAAAAGCAAAAAAGAATTACAATCATTTTTGGGAATATGTAATTTTTATAGAAAGTTTGTCTGCAACTATGCTTCGTCTGTAGTTAAACTTACTCATCTATTAAAGAAGAATAATAAATGGAAATGGGGAATGGAGGAGCAAGAAGCTTTTCAACAAATAAAAGAAAGATTTATTAAGATAGTAACTCTTTCACATCCAGATTTCAACAAAACATTTTATATTGCAACTGATGCATCGGGTTGTGCATTAGGAGCACATTTGTTTCAAATAAACGAAGATGGTTCAACAGAAAATGTAATTTTTGCTAGTAGAGCATTACTAGAAGCTGAAAAGAATTATATGACCACTGAGTTAGAACTATTAGCCATAGTGTTTGCTTGCAAAAAATTTAGAACTTATATTTTGGGATATGAAACTATAATTTTAACGGATCATAAAGCTTTAGAATTTTTAAGTAGCTGTAAAGCTTTGAGTGCACGTTTGATGCGATGGAGTATGTATTTGCAAGAATATAAACTCAAAATACAATATTGCAAGAGTAAGGATAATTTAGTAGCTGATTTCTTATCTAGATATGTGTACGGTGATGAAAAGAAATTGAATCCATTACTAGTAGCTTTGACTAGAGAAGTAATTCCAAGAACACAATTACCTAACTTACTTAACAATATAGAAAATGATCAGAACACGGATCAAAATATATTTTGGATAAAGAATGAAATGGTAACGAATGAACAGGGAAAGAGTGATGAATTGAAATTAAATTATAAGATTCATGAAAATATATTGTTTAGAAGAAGCAAGAGAAGTGAAGAATGGTGGTTACTATGTATTCCAGAAAAGTTAGAAAGAGAATTGATAAATGAGTATCATCAAATGTATGGACATTTTGGTATCAAGAAATGTACTGCACTATTAAAAGAAACTTGTTATATTACAAATATAGAACGTAAGGTTCAGAAAATATTAAAATACTGTGATTTATGTCAAAGAACTAAAGTAAGCAACAAAAGTCAGAAAACTCTCATGAGGAACATTGAAGCATTACAACCATTACAAATAGTATCTGTAGATTTGTTTGGTCCTTTACCTAGAGGAAAGTATGGAGTTACTTGTATATTTGTAATGAGAGATATATTTACAAAATTTGTTAAACTATATACAATCAAGAAACCAAATACTAAATCATTATTAAATAGAATTTTAAATGATTTTATAATTAATATAGGTAAGCCAGTTATAATTTTATCAGATCATGGATCACAATTTACAAGCAGATTATGGAAAGAAAAACTTAATGAACAGGGGATACAGTACAGGTATTCTGCTATTTATCACCCACAATCAAATCCAGTAGAAAGGATCATGAGAGAATTAGGCAGAATGTTTAGGTGTTATTGTAATATGAAGCATACAAGTTGGCCAAGTTATGTACAACATATAGAAGATTGGTTAAATTGTGTGGAAAGTGATACTACAGGATCAACACCTTATGAATTGATGAAAGGTCATAAACCGACTAGAATCATAGAAAATTTAATCAGATTTCCTGAAAGAATTGATATAACTACAGATATAAAAATACAGTTAGCACAAGAAGTTTTTTTATCAAAGGCTCAAAGAAGAAAACGAAGACATGATAAGAATGTGGAACGTCCTATAAAATTCATGAGAGGCGATTTAGTATTAGTTCGAAATCACTTACAATCGTCAGTAATAGAAAAAACGATTAAGAAGTTCTTTTTACTATATGAAGGTCCATATGAAGTGGTCAAGGAAGTAGGGGAAGATGCCTATGTTCTAAATTATCCTGGGGAAAATAGGTATAAGTATACCCAAAATGCTTATAATTTAAAGAAGTATTATCATGAGAATAATATCAATAATGTAGTAAATCAGGTTATAGTATATCACAATAATGTAGATAAAAATGTTAATTGGAAAGAAGTTATGTCATGGGGTTACCTTAATAATAATGTAAATACAGAGTAACTTGGTTAACAAGGTTAATTTTAGAATTTTAATATTTTTGAAATGAGTTAAGGTTAATTGTAAATAATTTAAAATAGACAAATATCAATTTTTACATAAAAGCTCGTTAGAGATCTTTTAAATGAAAAAATTGGGGGGAATAAACTGTAATGTAGCATGCTGTGAGAATGCTTAATTATTTTCAATTAATATCAAGATATCAAAAGGGTATCATGTGATAACAAGTGTAAGAGAATAACGGGTGGCAGTAAATATTAGCAACCAAGAGGTTGTTTACAAGGGTTGAAAAGTTTCTATAATTTAAAGATTATCAGTCAAAATATTCACATTAAAGGTCGAATAATACCTTTAATTGTGAGGATATAATTCAATTTGATACGTGTTAGTAAGAATAGCCTTCTGCACGATCAAATACTGACCAAGGGGTCAATATTAGTCTTCACATAGTGAGTTGGAGATTTATAGAATCCATTTCAAGTGGTCATTGGTGTACAAGCCATCAGTTTAGTGAGTGTTTGTGTGTGTGGCATGCTGCAATACCGTTTTAAGAAAATATTAAACGGTCAAGTCTGCCTACAACGAGCTTTTATGGTTCATCATCATCTTCAAGTAGGTGTTTGACGACTTCGATCAGTGTGAAACTGATATTAGAGCAACATCCCAAGTACGAGTTTGGCTGTTGAAGGTTAGTGTATTCTAGTAACAGTTTGGATACGGCAAATTTAGAATTTAAAACGTGTATTTAGATTTAGAGAATCTTAGAATATTAAGTTTTCTAAATTAATATGGTGATTTGAGTACTCGACGGTTTCGATCTTTATAATTAGAAATTTATCATTTTGGTCTAGTTATTTTAAAAAGTATTTAACCGCATTTATTGGAACTTTCATTTAATTAAATAATTTTGACAACTTTAATCTGACTATTAATTTGTAATGTCAATTCAAACGTTTAATACACTATAACAGTTAATTAGATTCAAACTCAAGTACTAAGAGTGTGATTTAAAATAATCAAACTAATATTTATTTGGTCATTCAAAGTACAATTCATTAATACAGTATATATATTTGACATTAACTCATTCAGCTGGGAAGTACAGAGAGTCTCAATTGCTAAATAAGCTGGCTAGCCGAGGTATATTTAAACATGACATAATTTCAAAGTCAATTATGAAAGTATGATATATGTCAATATATGATTCAGTTGAAAGCAACAAGGTAAGTGAGAATTATATACATTATTATTGATATTACTTCTGTGAATTAAGCAAACAGGGTAGATATCACTAATTTTTATTATACATTAAAATCTCCTACAAAAGGGGTGGTGTAATACTATGTAGTCAGCTTAAAAGCTAGTAACATAAACAAATGCACACTTATGAATTCTATATTTCTGGGGCACACTTTCTGTTTTACATTTTCATTTCTTGTGCGGATTTAAGAAAAGTTGTGTCTGTTGTCGGAATACTAGTATTAGAAATTAATTTTTTCAAGCTTTCTATTAACTTTTTGTTATTTTTTTAAATTTTCGTTATAAAAGGCACAGAAACATCAATCTTAAAGCACCCCGTGCTATTTTCGACAAACACTTTTCCAGTAATATTGTATATCACTCACAGCATTCGACTTCTTTTTCTTGCGGTACCTATCCGTTTCGGATATTGGCGATCATCATGGCAACGCACACCTTATCAGCTACAGCTCGGAAAAGCCCCACCGTTGTTGTGTTGTACCATACACTTATATTTTTCAGCCACGATATCCTTCTTCTTCTCGGGCCTCTCCTGCCTTCCACCTTTCCTTGCAAAATTAGTTGTAATAACTCGTATCGTTTGTTGTTTCTCATAATATGTCCTAGACTATTCGCAATTTATTTAAATGCCAAGCCACTTCTAAAATATTTTAAAAATATTATTCAGCATGACGATATTCGGAAAGTCAAGAAACTGTTAACTGTTCATTGAAAATAATAGTTATTTATGTACGAAAGTCATAATCAATACATTATAGCACGAACGCGCTACGCAAAGCGAAGAGCTATAATTTTGACTACGCATCTGGTACACATTTAACGTTTTATTTTATTTTGATTTCCGAAATGGACAATATTTAAGGATTCAGTAGTTTGGGCAAAGTTATTACGTCATGGTTGTGCTGGAGCTATGAATGTTGGTGTACCGTGGTTTCTACGTAGACTGTTTCAATTGCTACATTAGATTATTGGTGTTTGTTATACTGCTTAGAAACTTTATAGGACCTCGGGCCATAAAAGCCATAATGCACCCGAGTTATATTACAGCTAGACAATGGCCCCCTGTGTAAAACTGCAAGCTTGCAACCTTGAACAATAATAGCTTCTTTCTGTGAAACTGCAAGTCTGCAACCTTGAACGCACGTGGCTTCCTGTCTCACGCTCCCTTTTAGAGATAACGCTTATCTTAGCTGATTAGACATAGTATATATACAAGTAGCCTGCACCTCTAAGATAAGTTCCAGTTAGTTCGTAGCTAGATGTAAGAAATTGTCTGGCAGCTAATCTATGTGCTTCCAATGTTATATTTCATTGTAAAATAAAAATAAACGTTTTTTAAAAAGTCGTTTCGGCGGCCTTTTAATAAAACTGGCGCAGTCGTTCGGATTTGTGGAGGAAAACCTGGAAAACTACAAACATCGAGTCGACCAGCAACTTTCCTTGAGGTTCAGCTCTTTGCCGCAAATCGACACCTACCACCCAGCGGATCTTCGGACATCTCCAACAGGGACAAACATCGCCCGATCGTGAGAAGCGCCCGTCGACCCAGCTCCTGCTCCTCCGTGGTTATTGGAACCATCTAGTCATTGGGACCACTTGATCATTGGGATCAGTCTCTGGTTTGGCAACGTCAACAACGACGACCCCAGGACAACTTTTGGATAACGCTCTAGCGCAAAGCAGACTATCCAAAGTCGGACTTCAGGACCTAGCTGTTTGCAGGCCAGCCGACATCAACAGGATCGACGCATCCTTTTTGAAGACAACAGGACGTAGCAGATCGCACGCCGTTCGTCAATTTTAACGCACGATGTAAGTGCATATTTTTATAATAATTTTCAAGCTTTAGAGAAAAAGCAAAGGTATATTTTAAGAATAATAATTTTCAAGCTTTAGAGAAAAAGCAAAGGTATATTTTAAAGGCAACAAAGTAACGACTATTAAAGCGTTCGCCTAAGTAATAATTTTCAAGTTTTAAAGAAAAAGCAAAATAAAAAATTTCAAAGGCAACAAAGTAACGTAATATAATTTTCAAAAGTAATAATTATTAAAGCGTTCGCCTAAACAACAAAGTAAAAATTTCAAAGGCAACAAAGTAACGTAACATAATTTTCAAAAGTGATAATTATTAAAGCGTTCGCCTAAAACAACAAAGTTAACTAATATAAAGTTTTAAAAATTATACTAACATAGTTTTAAATATTTATTTATAAGATCAGGCAGAACGTAGTAAGCCAGTCCAATTGCTGCACATACTAGGTGTGCTTAATTTGCATTTGTGCTTGCGTTCTTGCGCGTAGGCATCCTCTAGTCATTAAACTGTTTACTAACATAAAACAAAATTAAAAATTAAGTGAAACAAATAAAGTAAAATTAATTCTTGTCTACAAAAATTCTTATGTTAAAGGAGAACGAGAATCCTTAAGTAAAAACACCTAGAAATTTTTTTTTTAACAATTATAAAATTTTTATGTTTAGATCACCATTATCTTGAAGTATTAGATAAAAAATTATATTTTGAAACGATTGTAAAAATTTTATGTCACGAGATCGATCACGCTCACCAAGGAATTCTATCCCTAGAATTTTATTTTTAAATAATTGTAACAACCCAAATATGGTTGACCAAAACGCATCATTGTTTCCCCCACATTTTAATGTAGCTTTACTAAATGAAATTCCCACATATGATGGTAATCAAGCCACTCTTTCGGAATTTGTCAGATCCGCAGAAATCATTGCAACTAAATTTTGCACAGAAAATTCAAACGATTATATCAACCAAATAATTTTAAATTCGATAAGGAATAAATTAAAAGGTCAAGCGTTAGAAGTAATTACAGGTTACCAGTATGATACTTGGAAAGACTTAAAAAATGTCTTAATTGAAAATTTTGGCGACCAAAGGTCAGAATTGAATCTTTTAATTGATTTAACCAAATTAAAACAGAATAAAGACTCTCCCATAGAATTTTTCAATAAAGTTAGAACTCATTTGGCTATTTATAATTCTAAAGTTTCTCTGAGTCAAGAATCAAAAGACATTATCACTTATAAATTAAAGGCTAATAAAGATTTAGCACTTCGCACTTTTACAAGTGGACTAAATGAAAATTTAGGAAGCTTTGTAAGAAGTAGAAATCCAACTTCACTAGAACAAGCCTTAAGCATAGTAAAAGAAGAAATTGATATCAGATATTCTCAAAATCAAAATAATTTTCAAAGTCAAAAATTAAATAAATCAAATTTAACTTCCAATATTCAAACACAAAATTCACATCAACCTAAATTTAATAACCTAAATTTTATGCAAAGACCATTCCAATCAAATCGAAGTAATTTTAACCAAAATCCTAAAAGTAATTTTAATCAAAATCCCAACTATTTTAAAAATCCAACGAATTTTAACAATCAGAATAATTCTAGAATAACTCAAAATTCAAGCTTTAATGCATTTGCACCAAAACCAAATTTTTCACCAACAAATAAACCAGAACCTATGGATTTTAGCACTATAAAAAGACCAGCTACTCAACAATCAAATTTCCCTAATAAATATCGAGCAAATTCTCAAAACGTTAATAGAAATTTTAATCAACTATTTTATCACAGTAATGTTCAACAAAAAAATTCCCCTGTTGATCATGAAAATCTAACAGAAAATTTATTCGAAAATTCCCTGAAGACAATAAAAACTTCACTGAAAATTTATTCGACAATTCTCAAGAAAATCCAGAATACAAACAATCAGACCTATATTTTCAAAATGAACCCCAAGACTTGGACATTACATCAGATTATTATGAATTTCCAGATCCAAGCGATACCGTAAATTTTCATTAAGAGCCTCGGAAAAGCATATTTTAACTTTTAATATAAATTCAAAATCAGATCTTCCGTATATTATAATTCCCGCCACCGGCGATAAACTTTTAATTGATACAGGTAGCTCACAAACAATAATTTCTCCAGAATTTGTACAACAACATTTTCCAAATTATATTTATGAAACAGAATTCGAGATAGTTACATCTCATGGAATTTCTCAACACAACTTAATTGCAGATTTACCAATCCCCAGTCTTTTTTATGAAAACGGAACACATACATGTTATTTATATAATTTTAACCAAGACTATATAGGACTTATTGGATCCGATTTATTTTCAAAATTATCCCCACGAATAGATTATAAATGGATGCATATTCAGACAGAAAGAGCTACGATACCATTTTATTACAACCCGTAAAAACTAAACAAAAAAAAAGTGAAACTAATGTAATTTTTCCAAACCTAAAAATTAAGATTTTTATTTTTCTCAACAAAACCTACAGTTAACCCTGTGTACAGAACTTTTCGTAAAATTTATCAGCATAAAAAAAAATTGAACTAAAATAACTCCAAAATTAAAATTTAATGAAAAATTAGTCATGCCTTCAGCAATTGAAACCATACAATAATCAATTTAAAACAAGCGTAATTAATACTTTAAATAAAATACAAGAAATTAATATTTATAATCCTTAATCTTATAAAAATAAAAATTATGAACTCAACAAAAATCAGTCTATCAGATTTAACAACTTTAATATAAAAACTCCAAACATTAAAAGTATTTTAGATAATTAATTTAAATAACAATTAAAAATTAAAAAAATTTTGAGATTAGACCATTTAAACGAAGATGAATAAACTCTTTTGACTAATTTATGTTTTCAATACAGAGATGTATTTTACTCTCCCGAAATACCTTTATCCGTTACGAAACTGACAATAAAAGTCGACTCATAAGATTTAGTAATTCAAACATAAATTTGTAAAATATTTAGATTATATAGCTACTTTAGAAGGAATGAAATCAGATTCATCTAAAAATTCAATAATCAAAATTTCCCAGCACTTAAAAATCGAAATAAAACCATTTTTAACCAAATAGTCTATTAAAGAACATTTATCAAAAATTTTGCCAAAATAACTAAATTTTTAACCGTGTGTTTAAAGAAAGAAATAAGATTGTACACACCCCTGAATTTTTGAAAAACTTTAAGTATTGCAAATAAATTTTAATAAATAAATCAGTAACTTCAAGTATCAAAAGTATTTTAAAAAAAAATAATATCTTAAGAAAAAACTTAAGACTAAAATCATTTAAATCAGAAAAACTCGAATAGAAATTATACTTAACAAACAAACAAGACCAGCATAATAATGTATTTACAATTTTAATAATCACAATATTTCTCGCGTTAAAACTAAATGTTCACAGCAACATACCTTTATAATTGATATTGCTAAATTAAAACAAAGAAAAACCTTTACAACAATTTAAAATTAAATTCAAATTCAGAAAAATCAAACATTTCAATTAAACGAAAAAGTATTTATTAAAACAAATCTCAGAAGTAAAGATTAAATTTAAAATTAAAACCAATTCAGAAAAATCAAACATTTCAATTAAACGAAAAAGTATTTATTAAAATAAATTTCAGAAGTAAAGATAAAATTTAAAATTAAAACCATTTCGGAAAAATCAAACATTCCAATTAAATGAAAAAATATTTGTTAAACCAAATTTCAGAAGTAAAGTTGAAATTCAAAATTAAATCTAATTTAAAAAAAAATTGAAATATAATACACCCTGACTAAAAGGAATTATTGCTCTCCCTTTTTTAGGATTACTACCCTCTTCATCGCCTGTACCCTGCTGACTCAATCACCAGTTATACAGAGCGATATTATTATTAAGAATTTAAAAGATAATTAGAAATGTAGACGATGTTATTATCAATCATAACAATTTACTCATAATATTAAAACAATATCTTGAAAAAGCAGATAAACTCTTAAGTCAATTATTTCCTGATGTTAAACGCAAAATTAATAAGAGAGGACTTTTCGACGGACTTGGATCCGCCTTCAAATTTTTAACTGGAAACCTCGACGCCAACGATGGAGTCAGATACGAATCTATGATTACTAAATTACAAGAAAGCAATAAAATTCAAAATGACATTATATTAGAGCAAACTAAAATTTTAAATGATACCATCTCAGTAATCAATGATATAGCAAAGAGTCAAGAATTATTAGACAGAAATATAAATAAAATAATTTTACAAAATGAGGAATTAGGCAAAAATCTCGCTACATACTCCTTAAAAACAGTCTTGCTAGAAGCAATTCAATTTTTACAACTACTTATTAACACTTGTTTGGAACTAGAAAATGCATTAACTTTTGCCCAAAATCAACAGATGCATATGTCATTAATTGAAAATGACGATTTAATTGAAAATCTAAATGAAATTTCGACGTATCTCAATAGCATATCAGAAAAAGCGTTAACTATTCCATATCCTGCAGAGTTACAGTATCTACATTTATACGAGTCAATTATCATTACAAAAGTTTACCAAGTTAAAAATAGAATTACATTTATATTCGAAATACCTCTTACTTCCAAAACTAACGATTATCAAATGATACAATTAATACCATTTCCGATTTTTATCCAAAATTATCAATTTCGTATGATTATACCTACTTATAGTACTTTATTATTTAACGTTAAACACAGCATTTCCGTTGAAATAAGTCATTGTAAACTTATAACTTTATACACCTACTTTTGTAATCAAAATAACTACTTTGAAATCCCCAACGACAAATTGTGCGAAACACAACTTCTGTCATTTAATAAAAATAAAACATGTATCCCTTATTTATTCAATTTAACAGAGATCAAAATATCACAAATAAATCCTGCGACATGGTTAATATCTTCCCCATCTGAAGCAATATTGGACGTCAAATGTAAAAATCAGAATTTTAGAAAAGGAATATCTGGCACTAACCTCTTACACCTCAGTTCAGACTGTCTTGTTTCAATAAATCAAAAACACATGTTATTCACCGCAAAAAGAACCTCAAATGAAATTGTTAATTTAAAAATTTCAAACATTGACCGCTTAATAATTCCTGAATCGAACCACATAAATGTTTCAAAGATTGACTTGATACCTGTTGACACCCAGAAATTGGTTGAGGACCGAATTAAGCTTAATAAATAGGAAAATTTGTTAAAACCTGTTAATTATATTAAATCTGATAATTTAAGTGCGTCTGCAATTATATTTACTCTGTGTACTATTCTTATGTTAATAATTTTTATATTGTATTTGTATTATAATAGAAACACAATGAAGATTAAACTTATTAGATTTTTAAATAAAGATTTTGAACCAGTTAACGTAAATGCATAAGTTTAATTTTCTTTTCTTTTTTGTAAGTTCAATAGAGGCATATTTGAATACCGCTATTGAACATTTTATCGGCGGACGAGTTATATTACAGCTAGACAATGGCTCCCTGTGTAAAACTGCAAGCTTGCAACCTTGAACAATAATAGCTTCTTTCTGTGAAACTGCAAGTCTGCAACCTTGAACGCACGTGGCTTCCTGTCTCACGCTCCCTTTTAGAGATAACGCTTATCTTAGCTGATTAGACATAGTATATATACAAGTAGCCTGCACCTCTAAGATAAGTTCCAGTTAGTTCGTAGCTAGATGTAAGAAATTGTCTGGCAGCTAATCTGTGTGCTTCCAATGTTATATTTCATTGTAAAATAAAAATAAACGTTTTTTAAAAAGTCGTTTCGGCGGCCTTTTAATAAAACTCCCGCTATCGAGAGCCAATAGACGCAATTATAGTTACAAAATAAAATTAAAGCACTTTATCTTACAGTAGCACCTATTACCATACATTATTCAACTGGTTTCAGTGACTAAAATGAATTTTTACTCACTAGTAAGTTTTCATTATTTATCCTAGAAGTGGGGTACTTATTCAAAATAAACAAAGTTAGTTTTTTAAAACATTATGTATTTAATGTATATTTTTCAAGTACGTGTTTATCGTAAGTGTCTATTGTCCATTTCAAGACATATTCTGACGGCGCAAATAATGATGCATTTCTGTCACTTATGATATAATTTACTATTAATTAAAATTTTATGGCAACTAGTTTTTAGTATAATAATGTAATACTCTTTACTATACCACAAATCTCTGATAATTTTCCTTATTTATTTTTATTGATTCGATAGGACTGTCCTAGTTAATAAATTACATACGCGAGGTAGTTCGGGAATTCTACGAAACTCGTTTAAAAAGGTCAATCTTAAGGTCTATATTATTCACGCCATGGACTTCTATTCTGAAAATCCCAAGACATACATTGCTTTTTGGGCGATTATAAATTGAAATCTGTAGTTTTTATGGTAAATATTCAACTATCTAGCTAAATTGTTTATAACTGATATTGGTTAACAGCTTTAAGGTAAAAACATTAAATCTCAAGTATTTTAAAAAACAATACTAAAAATTAATTATTGCAATTATTTAAATAATTTTCTGAAAAGTATTTCAGTAATAACATAATCGTTGATTGAAACTATTGTATTTACTCCTTAAGTAATATCGTGAAAATGTCTGTAATTTTTATGAATAAAGTACATTTAGTTTCCTTTGATACAGGTATCGATCGTTTCGACTTATGTCATAAAGTAATAAGATTCACAAATAAATACCAATGTAATAATTATTCACTAGGTACTTGTAGAAAACTAATGCAATTTTGCTGCCTATGAATCAATAGAATATCAAAAACTATTTTCTATTCAATTTATAGTTTTAAAATTCATCAAATACCCTTATGTAGCAAATAGTGGTGTTAAGTACAATTAAAGATCAACAATTTGGGTAAATACATTAATGAAAAAGTACTTCTACTTAATATCAAAAGAGATAACTGCACCTAACCTATTGATGTTTTAACTAGCAGATGATTTGTAAGCAGAGCCTTGAGAAAATTAGTACAATTTTATTTCCGGTATCCTTGCGTGCGATTCTAATTATAAATAATAAGGAGGTTGGCGTGCAAAAGCAACTAACTAGATATATTCCATGTTGTGATGCCTTGCTCGCCTGCTAACCAAACATTTTCGCTGCACATCATCACCACTCCTAAGTTCACACGTTTTTCTGTTATTATCATTCCGCAACCCAAGTATTCTAATGTAGACATAAATATAAAGTAATTTTATAGCTTATTTTTCTAGAGTATATCAGCTCTTGGCCAATGCAATATAAATAAAAGAATTCTCAGCATCAGAAATAAGGCTGCGTTTACGTAAATTTTCATCACAGATATTTTACTTATTCGCACTGTCTACGTGATCTTGGTTGTACCATTTTGTGGTCGTGCATGTATTTGTTTATGTTAAACATTACATATTACATTTAGAATAAACAGCACGTAGTATCATTAAAGCTGGTGATTCTTTAATAGATGAATGTTTCGCTCATAGAATCATTAAATAAGCTGAATCTTAAATTATTGCACTTTAACTTCACTGGTAGTTTAATGACTACGAATTATGCAGTTCCAGCAGTTGCATATGTTTTCATGCTAATTCGCCAATCTCTCCTTGAATTTCGCTTGCTTTAAAGCTTACTTAAACACACTAACTTTATACTTGATGCCAGTAACATTAATTTCAATTTCAAAATGGCATCCACATTACCGTTTTATTATTATTTGCTGTATAAATTTTATAACATGTGTCAAGAACCGAGCTTCGAGATATATGTGAGTATTCCATACCTACAGGACCGGACTGGCCCACCGGGACACCGGGAAGTTTCCCGGTAGCCTGCCCACGCCTGGGGCTGCATTAGG
>CALNHX010002972.1:82308-162321 GCA_940337035.1 Agriotes lineatus
AAGGCTGTCCTTCTTTCCCTATCTATATTCTTTGATATTACGTGATTCGAAATCAGTGCAAACAAATTTCATTTTTGTGTAAAATTTTTAAATAATTCGTTTCACTCTGACTATGCAGTGTACAGGCATAGCAAGTTGCTTAAAACTGAACACGAAGACGTCAATCATAATAAATCCGCCTTTTGTATTGCAATCGGCTTATGTGTGACCTTGTTGAAGTAAATCCTTCTTGTCGCTTCTGCGTCAATTTGAAAAGAGCAGCATTAACATTGTCGTATGTTCTCTGTACTGCATAGTCAGAGTGAAACGAGCTCTAGAGAATCGTATATTAATGACACTTATTAATGAATGATTTTTTATTAATAAACGATTTTAAAAATTTGTTTATGTTGGTGGAACTGTAAGTGTATGTCAAATAGGTTAACAGGTTAGGTTTTGCGTCAGTTTTGACACAAACTGACTCAAAACCTAACCTGCTAACCTCATATTTAACATAGACTTACAATGTCACCAACATAAACAGTGCCAACCTAAGAAAAAAATCACAACCATTTATGGTCACCCGGTACCATTAATGTCAAAACTTTAAGTGTCAAATTCTCTTCATGGAATAAAATTAGATTTTCTTCAAATTAATAATATACAGCTGATTGCAAATAAAAGTGGGACAAGGCTTGAGACTACTTTTTGCTTTTTTAATAACGCGTGAAACTTTCTCTAACTTATATTTCCGTAGGTGAATACATAAAATATTAAAGATAGAAGCATAAGAAAAGGAACATAATTACGAGTATTTAATATGTTATTGTACTTCATATTACAATATTACATATTAGCTGTCCCAGTTTTATTTGCAATCAGCTGTACGATCAACGGAAACATTTTGTAACTAACTCGTATGTTAATCGGCGATTAATAATATCTAGAATTAACGCGCTCGCTAGCGCTCGCGCATTAAAATATCTCGATTATTAATCGCTCTCATTAACATACTTGTTTGTTAAATAACTATTAATAGATAGGTTATAACAAATACTGCCAATTAACATTTTTGTGTATTTTGAAAAATAGAGTACTTTTTTCTTCAATCATTTTCATATTTTCGAACCTCCTTCGTATAGAAGTAGAATATTTACATTTTTGCAAATGCATTTTTAATTTGAGAAACTGCAGAGGTTTTAATGGACAATAAAATGTTCTGATAAATGGATATATGAAGGACACTATAATATTATAAGCAACAATCAAACGTAATTAATTCTGTCAATCAAACGGTGGTATTGTAACAACGCAAAAACTTTGTTCAATATTCTAAATGACACAGGTTTGCAACTAGAAAACGAAGAAATATTAAAAATTGTGAATTGTTGCTATAAAGTAGTGAAAATGAATAAATAGATGCCATACGACGTATGTCTCATAATGCCACAGCTAACTATGAGTTCCATATCAAAAATACAACTTTATACGTTATAATCCGAATTTAGAAACTTTTTGGACAACGCATTACGCCACTCAATTATTATGAAAAATAAATAATATTAATACTACTTACGGGAACTTGAAAATGTTCCTACCTATTACCTCACCTTAAAAGTTTAATTTATTATTATTTATTTTACTTTCTGTGCCGCCTGGGCGATATGTCCAAAATCAAAGTTGGGCGTTGTGACCAGAATCAAAAGTGGGCGTTGTGACCAGAATCCAAAGTGGGCGTTGTGACCAGAATCAAAGTTGGGCGTTGTGACCAAGTTGGGCGTTGTGACCAGAATCCAAAGTGGGCGTTGTGACCAGAATCAAAGTTGGGCGTTGTGACCAAGTTGGGCGTTGTGACCAAAACCGAAATTGGGCGTTGTGACCAAAATCGAAATTGGGCGTTGTGACCAAATTGGGCGTTGTGACCAAAATCGAAATTGGGCTTTGTGACCAAGTTGGGCGTTGTGACCAAAATCGAAGTTAGGCGTTATGACCAAAACGGTGGTTTAAGTGGCGTCGATAGCTCTCTCCTATAACAGGCGTCGGTGGGCGTTGTGACCAAGTTGGGCGTTGTGACCAATATCGATTTTGGGCGTTATGACCAAGTTGGGCGTTGTGACCAAAATCAAAATTGGGCATTGTGACCAAGTTGGGCGTTGTGACCAGAATCGAAGTTGGGCGTTATGACCAAATTCTGAGTTGGGGTTTGTGACCAGTGGGCGTTGTGTCCAGGCCCCACTTAAACGTGAAGGCTTGCATTTCACCAACAACCAAAACTAACAGCAGCCTTCATAAAAATTCACCAAAGCTCTTCGAAAATGCTAAACCACCATGCCTGCTTGACGGCCGTAAGCGGAAAAAAGACGGGTACGAAGACAAAAGTCTGCGCCTAAAAGATAAATGCCTAGCGAGGTCGTCGAGGCCAGCGCAATCGCAGATCGCGCGAAACGCGCCGAAAATACCATCGAATGCTAATTTGAAAGGCGTCGTAATTGAAACGTAACAAGGTGCTTGTCAGTTGTTCTGATCTCGTGTTTAATTTGGTTTGTAAAGGACAATGGAATTTGGCCGCAATAGAAAATATCCTTGAACTTTTTACACATATTTTTATTAATCTAGCTTCTTCGCTGTTTAAATGCTCCAACCGTAGTTTTCTAAATTTTCTCTTTGTATCCTTTTAATATTGCATGCTTGTCCTAAATTGTCGATCGGTGATTCCTGATAATTTAACGATAGGGCGTTTTTGCTTCTTCTACGATTTCAACGGGTATAGGGTTCGTTATTGTTTGTGTTATTTCTTGATCACTAGTGTTGATCGCTGATGTAGTTGAAAAAAGGTTTTGTACGGTGACATATAAAGTCGAAAGCTCTAAATATTTATTTAATTCTGTATGTTCAATTATTCCTATTTACAGGTAATTTTATAAAACATTCTGGTCTTGCTGGTATAAGTAGTAATTTTATAATTCAAATCTTGATTATTTATTTCCATTGAATATAATCCGATGTGGGTCAGTAGTGTTTTGAAAAGGTTTTTTTCAAAATTTATTTTTGATTTTAATTTCTTTAGTAATTCTATTCCAATGAGTTCATCATATTTACTGTTGAAATTGAATAGATGAAATTTATAAGTGCCATTAACTTTGAATATTTATGGTAACTGAATAGTTGCAGTTTGTCGATGTAATGAAATTTGGTGTGCTGTCTGAATTTGGAACGGTTCTTCTACTATTAACTCCGGGAAATGTTTATATGCTACTTTTGGTTTAATAAGAGTTTTAGATGCTCTGGTGTCGATTAAACAGTTTGATTTGAGTTGTGGAATGTAAATATATGGTAACGTTAAATTTTGGTTGTTAACTTCTATCATTTCTATAGGCAATTTATCATTTATTGGTTGTTCAACGTGCCGTTGTTGTTTTGGGCAGGTAAAGTAAAATCCTGTTTTTCGTAGTAATTATCCTCTTCTTCTTTCTCTTCATAATAATATTCCTTGGTGTTGTCTTCTTTCTCGGGGTCCTCTTGAAAGTATAACTCTTAATAAAATTTCTAGATTGATTGGTCTGTCTAATGCAAGATGTAGGTCATGGTGTAAACAAATTCCGTGCTGAAAGAGAGAATCTATTTGGTGGTTGTATTGTTCTTCTGGTGTTACTCGAACTGGTGTCCATTGGTGTTGGTTTTGGTAGATGCCTAACTTTTGTATTTCTGGGTGCAAATACGTTTCTTTGTTGAGGTTGCTGCTGCTGTTGCGGTCTCGGTTAAATTTAAAAATTATTCTTTTGTATAGGTTGTGGCATTTGACCTGAGTAGCTAGGAAACCGGTTAACATTTCTTGGTGCTGGTTGCCATGCTTGGCTTGGATTGCTCAGCTTTAAATTATATGGTGGAAATGGTTTTTTAATTTGTTTTTATACTGTTCTGATGAATCTCGATTTTTGTTGTAATTTACCTTTTTAGCTTGTCCATTAGGAAAGAAATGATTTATGATAACTTCGGCGCATTGCGATAATTTGTACGAAGCGCCATTAAATTCTTGTGCCATTTTAAGATATTCTAAATAGAATGCTTGTGCCATATTTGCTGGTACTGCGGGAGATACTCGTCAATGCTTAAATGTTCAAAAAGCTCGAGAAGCTGTTCGTTTTCTTGCATACATTTTTGGGTCGGTTTTGCGTTTTACTGACTTTGTTTTTCTGATTATTAGTTTCAATTTGTTCGCGAATATAATTTGATTATTTACTACCTAACGCTTAAAAATTCTAAATATTAAAATTAAACGTCATTTTATTGATTCGCAACAAGTGGAAGGTGCATTTACTCCCGTTTAGGAGACCGATGCACTTGCTTTAAAAGCGGGGCTAGCAATTTTATTTATAGAAATCCTACACATGTAGTGCGAGTACAGCAAGAGATTAAGTTACTCTAGTAGTAACACTTGCTGGTGTGGCTTACCGCTAAATACACCCGAATTTGGTTTAAGGGTTGCAATGGCTAATAACGAACACAATTATTTACAATTCTCTTGAGAATGTGTTGAATCAATCGAATTCGGTTATTAGACGCTTAAAAGTAGTAATTAATCTTTTAACAATTTGTGCTCCAAAATGAGCTGTTTTATGTAGTAAATAAAACCACTTTTGCACTTGCTAATGAAATTTGTTTTACATTAATATCGTTGTGATTGTACTCATATTCGCTGAGTACGGGACTGGACCCAGCGATGCTTGTCCGGGGCGTTGTCACCTCGTGCGGTCTCAACTAGTGATGGGCCTATCCGGAATAAATAATCGGAAAGTTTCCGATTGTTCAAAAAATCGGAAGTTTCCGATTATTTCTGAACGTTTCGGAACTTTTCGGAATTCTATTATTTTACTGTTCGGTGCACAAAATTCGGAACTTTCGGAATTCGATTATTTTACTATTCGGTACACAAAATGAAAAAAGGAAATGTCAATTTAAACTGAACGGAATACGGAATGTTGTGTTGACTCACTTGACTGCTATATGCTGGTTGGCGAATGTCGACGAGTCACGCCGTGTGCGCACGTGTATGATACGTGGCACTAATGGCAGTTGTATTTCGTAGATTAATTATTAGATAGTACACCTTACAGACTTCAAATTCAAGTATTGTTTTATACTATCTATTATGTACTTTATGTGCCATTAAACTTTAAAATATCACTACCATTTTCCGAAAGTCTATTAAGGTAACTACTGTAATAATTTGAAAAAATATTTTATTTCCTCATCCCACTGTGCGGCTCAAACTCACAAATTGTTTTACTGGCCGTCCTAAAAACCCAAACAATAGATGCCAATGCAGATAAGGGCTTACGGCTCGACTGCGAGTGCCGCATCGCAAATTTGCACTCACTTCATCTTTCTTCGGCTTGTTGTGGTTTCGCTAGTTTTCCCTTCCTAGCATTTACGGAATGTAAAATAATCGGATAATATTCCGATTTTATAAACATTCCGAAATGGAACATTCCGATTATTGAAATCATCCGATTATGCCCATCACTAGTCTCAACGTATTCGACCTCTGGAGGGCTGGTCCGGCGTTGTAGTGCCTTTTGGGCGATTTTGGGCCTGTGGGTGGAGTCCTGAATTGTTAAAATTAAGATTACAAACAAGATTGCTGTTGGAGTGAAATCTTCAAGTTCTTTAAGCACGATAGTTTACTAAAAGATTTGTCAAAGTGACTCGGGCTACGCTCTCGCAACTTTGACCTACAAATCTTCTCGTCAAATTGCTAAGCTACCAAGCGTGTATATAAGCAGAAAGAAGTATTCGGCTAAATCGAACCTCTTGTGGCGTTGCCTGTCATAAATCGAAATATAAATTATCCGTTAAGTTCTTAAGTGAAGCAAGAATTAAGGTTTAGGGATAACTAACAATTATAAAATGTAAAACAGCAGTTTAATTTTTAAAACTAAACAATTGAAGGATTGGGCCACCAAAAACTTAAGACAGTAATTTATCCTTTTAGCAAAACTGTAATTAATACTACGAGATAAGATAAAACAAATAATTTAAATTTACCTGACAGAAGAGTTGCCACTACAAAAGGTATCGTGCCTTAAAAAACTCATTTAGGGCAGACCTTGAATAGAAAAGAATATATTACCTTTTTATTCAACTCTGTTCAAATTAATTTGAGTATATTTTAAAAAGATCTCACTTCGAGCAATCTATGACCAAACTGAAGTTTATCTTGATTTGAGTACAGTTGCATTAAAGGCGATCTATTCATTTCCACCAAAGGCCTGCCCTAAATGACTTTTTTTAAACACACGGTATTTCCGATGGTAATCAACAGTTGCCTTGTATTTTATGGTGGCTGTTCCGTAAAAATTAGTATTCTGATTTGTATAACACAGAAAATCTAACTTCTGCAAGTGTTTCGTTCACCAAGTTGAATTAAAGGTGACGTTATGACGACATAAAATATAGTTTTCTATCCTGCCTTTGGCATTTCCAAAATTTACATTTTCTATTGGTTAAACTTCGTCCTAGTACGTCAAGTTGTGACGTTTCAACTTATTTATTAAGGGTGCCAAAATCTATATCTCGGGTTAGCTCAAAGTTGGAGAATTATTTTTTGGCTCAAATATAGAATAGATTAATAATAACACAGGAGAACTTTAAAAATAAATATAATAACTCAAATTGAATTCTGTATTACTAAATACATGAATAATAATGAGGGCGATGTTTGTTTTCCTGGATGGGGCTGCAACCTAAGTCGTACATTAGTACTGCAGGCCCGCTGGCGATGACTCATTATAACGCACGCCGGATCCTCCAGCAACGAGTCCAATTAGGTCCAATCTCTCGCTCAAAGATCACGCACTTCAGTTCTTCTGCAAGCGGCCGTAGCTCTCTTGCAGCAGTGGTGATACCGAGTTGTTTACAGAAGATGGCAACTGCAAGTACTCCAGATTATATAGCAAGTTTTAAAGGTTACCTGCGTCAAGGAATAGATTTATAAACGACAGGGCGATCCGTGATTATTCCCAGCGTTTCACTAGAGAATCTGGAGGCCGGCATGGCTTGGATTTTAGCTCAGCGGTGGCCTCGGAATTTCCGCTAATATGCGAAATGCCGGCATTAAATGGCGGAGCGCTGGAGATGATTTACTTTCAGTTGCGAGCTTTTGGGCCACTTCTAAGGGGGATGAAGACTGATTTTACAGGTGAGCTTCTTATTGCGTGATCTTCCGGTGGTGTCTTCGTAGCTACAGCGGCGGTGATAGGAATCTCGGAATGCTTTAATGCTGAGAAAATTAAATTCCTTGAATGCAATGCAATTAAAATGTAGGCCCAAATACAAGCGAATACGGATACAATGTTAACGGCGGTCTGGTTTGGGCGGATCACTAGGATGTTATATGCACTCATAGGCTGCCAGAAACGCTGTCACTCCCCAAGGGCTTATTATAACTGATTTTACTTTACTAGACAGATACGCTGTCAGGATAAAATAAAATCAGATAGGGATCGGTAGGAAGGTATCTGGAAAGGAATCTCAAGATTATCTTGGAGCGGCCATGTGTTCCCCCTTTATAAGTTTCGTGTGTTGTTATCGGCACACGGGCTCCCTACCCCCTGGGGGAAAAACACTCCTTCGGTTCTACGGCGCAGCTCGCGCATCGGCACTGGGATTCTGTTATCTTCTTTTGTCGCGGCGGATAGATGTAAACGTGTGATAACACGATGAATTAAATTCAAATACTTTTTAGGTATCATTAGAATTTTAATTCAAGAGCAAACGTTACAACGTTACATGTTATAGAATTTTATAATCTGAAATAAAGTATAATAGCTGATTGATTTATTTTAATAGTATCTTTACACTACATGTTTAATATTAAGAGAAGAGAATGCAGTACTGAAAGAAGAAATCAAGTAAATAAAAGTAAAAATGCAAAGTATGGAATATATAGAAGAGAAACTTGAACAAATAAAAAGATAACAGAAGAAACAACATAATAGTGGACGGATTAAGCCTGAAAAACAAGAAAGGAAGAGAACTAGTTGAAGAGGTTGAACAGTTTATGAAGGAAAGTCTGAAGGTGGAAATGAAAGCAAAACATGCACGGAAATAATAGAAAATATATATAAAATTAAACTGGAGGATTTTGAACAGAAAAGCGACATTATGAAAAACAAGAACAGACTGAGATACTTAAGAAGCCAAATGGTATATATTAAGAGCGATCTAACTGAAAAAGAAAGAGCAGTGCAGTACAAACACTAGCAAAAGAAGAAAAAAGGAAAAACAAAAAGGTGCTTTTAGGATATCAAAAAATGATCGTGGATCTGGAGAAATTTGTGTGGAACCAAAAAGAAAATAAAATGGAGAAGGCTACGGAACAAAGAAAATATTGTCCAAAAAACGGGAAAAAGTAGGCCAATCGACCAAAAAGGACCGAAATATAGGTACAACAAGGCATGGAAAAGACACAATAAATGGGAAAAGTAATTATTGGAAATTAGGGACATGGAACATAAGGAGCATAAATGGAAAAGAAATTGAATTGGAACAGGAGTTTGAGAAAGCGGATTTGGACATCCTAGAGATAACGAAAACGAAAAAGAAAGAAGATAGACTAGAAGAACTAGAAAATGGACGTAATTTGATATACAAGGGAGTAGAGGTAAAAAAAAGAGCAGAAGCGGGAGTAGGCTGTATCATACACAAAAAGGGAATACAGAAATGGAAAAGCTACTCAGAACGAATTCGAAAAATAGACATGAAAAACCAAAAACCTAGTAAAAATATAAAGGTATAGGAATAAAGGAGGCGTTCTGGGAAGATATAACAAAACTAACAGAAGATTATATGGACAAAATATATATAGCTGGGGACTTCAACAGCAGAGTAGGGAAATGGGATGCTGATATAATACGACTATAGGGAAACATGGTGAACAGGAAAAGAATAGCAACGGGAAGAAAATGTTAAATTAATTGATTACATACTGATACAGAAGGAAAAGAGAAAATTAATTATGGACGTAAAAGTTACAAGAGGGGCTGAGATAGGCAGCGACCACCACTTGCTAGTGACGAAAATTAAAGAAGATACATATGAAGAAAAACCAAGCGAAACAAAAACAGAAAGGGAAACAATACGAACCTATAAATAAAGACGAAAGGACAACAACAGAATATAGAAGAAAAATCGACAAGAAAATGGAAAACAGCACCAAAAATATTGAAGAAATGAATGAGCAACAAGCATGGGATTGGTTCAAGGAAATAGTACTGGAAGCGGGAACGAAGGTATGCGGAACGTGCAAAACTAGTAATAAAAAAAGACAAACAGCATGGTGGTTTAAGGAACTAAAAGAACAAATAAGAATAAAGAAATTGAAATCGAAAGATTATTTAACAAGTAAAACAAGAGACAATTACGAGTCATATAAAAGTCAAAGAAAACTGGTTAAAAATCTAGTAATAGATGCTAAAAGCGAATCATGGAAAAGCTTCGGGGAGAAAATGAAGAAGGAGAGCAAAGGCAATCAAAAGCTTTTCTACAAAATACTGAAAAATCTTAGAAGAGAAAAAGTAAAAACCACGATAAGAATTAGAAGTGCAACAGGAGAGTTACTAACGGAAGAAAACCAAATAATCAATCGATGGAAAAAATACTTTTGCAATCTGCTAAATGAAGAGCATCAAACATTTAATACAGAACAAGCCAATGAAAGACAAGACGTAGAATTTGAAGAAATTACTGAGCAACAACTAGAGGAAGCAATTAAAGTAATGAAAACGGAAAAAGCTCCTGGACACGATAAGATTACGACGGAAATGATAAAGTAGCTAGGACAAAAAGGAAAAGAAGTGCTACTAAAGATCTTCAACAAAATATGGAAACAAGAAACAATACCGACAGACTGAGACATTTGGGGTTATCGTCCCAATCTTTCAGAAGGGGGATAACAAGGAATGTCACAAATATAGAGGGATAACATTACTGAGCACAACGTTGAAAGTATACGAGCAAATTTTAAATAACAAACTGAAGAAGCATATAGAGCCAACTCTATCAGAGGCACAAAGTGGGTTCCGGAAAGGAAGGAGTGTGAACGACCATATCTTCACGATTAAACAAATAGCAATAAAAGTTTTATTAGTAAAAGAAAAATAACAACAAAAACGAAAATAAGCGTATTCAAATCAATATACAGACCAATATTAACAAGCGAGCGAGACTTGGGTTCTAAATGATAGACAAGAACGTAAGATCCAGGCAACAAAGATGAAGTTTTTGAGGCGAGTCGAGGGAGTCACTAGAAAAAACAGAATTAGGAACCAAGATATTCGAGAAGAACTGGGAACAGAACCTTATTATCATCAAAAGGGGTTACCGTTGGCTAATCTCTCAAAATCAAACCTAACATAGCTACTTGGATACAATTGCCTGCCGACCAGCTCAGTACGAAGACGGCGTGTGACAGTTCTATGAACGAAATATGCAAAACGGGCGCCAACGGTATTTTTAACAAAATAAGCAAGTGTATCCAGGCAGTAGTACGAGAATCCGTAAACTCAGTAGCACAAACAATCTGAAAGAAAGCACAACTCAAACATCGGTAGCAGTAACAAATAATAAATAAACACAATAAAATATCACAGTATAATTGGCATTTAAAATATCACAATACAATCGACAAAGCATAACTCTTAATATGAATGCGTCACAATTTACCAATAACTGCATAACAACAAAAATAATGGTTGAGCGGACGTTATGGAAAATCAAAACTTAAATTGCCGCAAGCCGAGAAGCGGCAGCGCACACTCGCGAACGGACATGTCATAAAATAATTATCTAAATACAGTCTAAAGTACAACCTGTTAGCGGCTTCCGTCGAGCACTTCCAGCATGCTTATCAAGAGTCCAGGCGTGCTGAAGATCTCCCTGAGAACACGCAGCAAGCCAAGGTCGCACATCGAAGATAGCGGCGGCGACAGCTGCCTCCTTGAAATTCAGAAAAACTGCACACTCGAACTGAATTGCCCAAAACTGCTTATGTAGACTGATTTAACCAAGACTGAATTGCCCAGACAGATTACTCGAATTTTCGCCCACGGCTGCTTGTTCGAATTCCGCCCAAGACGGCTTGTTCGAATTGTGCCCCAGACGGCTTGCTAAGGAAAACGAAATCCAGAATAAATGCATGCAACCCTTTGGTAAACGACCAACAAAATAAAACGGAACTTACCCCGGGTGAACTGGGCAAACGAGCATCGAAGGCTAGATGCGGCATGGCGTAGAATAAAATCTCACATGCTTCGCTTTGCAGCGAGGCCCCAAAGCTCCCATAACTAACAAAATGTAGCGGCAAGACAAAGCGGATCACCAAAGCCAGCATAAAACATCTTCGCCGCGTTCCGTCAAACCAAAAGGGACGCGCTCAGCCAAAAGAATGCGGCCTCGAGAGCGCTCCGACCTCACGCTGTCGAGCAAGGCCAAAATCATGCCTGAACGATACGATAACAAGCCCCACAGAAATCGCAAATTAACGAAGGCGTAAATCTAGCAATGCAGAACTACAGGGAGTAACAAAATAACCGTAACAACTCCCCCCTTACCAGAACAGAAAAATTTCGCAGAAATTTTTCTACGCTAAGATCAATAATACGCACATTCGCTCAGCCAAGGACGACAAAGTTGATCAAAAACCAGATGAAAAATCTCAACCATAATTACAATAGAAAACCCAAACCCACACCACAATACAGCAACTGCCCGTGAAGACGGTAGTGACTCCAGGAGAAGCCCGAGACCAGATCAACCCCACGACAGGGATCGAGACTGCTCGTCGCTGCTGGATCTAAACGCTGCGCCGGTGAACAGTCCCGTAGCAACCCATCGCAAAGAAGTTCCAGCCCCAAGAACTCCTCAAAATCACCCCATATCTTCACGAGTACCCCCCCCTGACAACTTCCTAAGAAAACAAACCCCGAGGCGAAAGCAAACCCCCACAGTCAAGGCACTGCGAAACCGAAAACCTACAAGAAACCCTTCCCACGAACAAACCACAAACCCACCCCCAAAGATATACGAAACCCAAAGGATCACAACACACAACACCTACAAACACATCACATCCCCAAGTGGAGATCTCACTAGAAGTCTATCAACAACCGAAACAGTGCACGCAGACAGCAGTCCCCACCAGATTCAACTCAACAACAAGACGTAGTGCCTCACACAACAATAAGCTCTACAGCAAATCCAAAATCCGGAACGTGCCAAAAGTACCAAAACCAAATACCAACTCGAACTACTGCCAACAAACTACTTCAGCGTTGATAAGGGAGAAACTAGATGAAATAATTCCCTAAGGTGACCTGCCCTACAAATGCCCAACCAACCTACAATACCTCACACAAAATTCAACAACAGCTGGAATAACCAATCACAGCAGCAGATCATACCAAAGACTTCATTCGGCAACAAAGGCTCAAAAGGAAACTAAAGAACAATGACTCGGAAACAGATGCAGGTCCCACAAATCCGGAACGAGCCGTACTCTAAATGAGTAAACGAAACCGTTCTCCATCTCCAAGCACGCCCAAAAGCGAAACCACAACAAAGATTCGAGACTCACTTGTGGATCGAAATCCGCGTGAGCGATATGGATACCGTAACAACAACAAAAAAAAACAACACAATACGCATAGCTGAAGGCAACCATACAACAACAGCTAAGCCACCAAAATCCCAAAAGGTATCCAACAAAACCCAACAAGCTAACTCAAACCTACACTAAAGCGAAAGATGAACTTCACTCGACACGAATGCAAGTCGAACCACACAATAAACCCAACTGCTAACTGCAAGCTACTCCAGTGTTATTATAGGAAGAACTAGATGAAATAGCTCCCCACAGTGACCTTCCCTGCAATGCCCTACCAACCTACCCTAGCGGTATAAGAGGAGAAAAACAAGATGAAAGCGTTTCCTAATAGTGACCTACCCTACAAATGCCCAACCAACCACCCTACACTAGGAGCCCAAACGCGAAACGCAAGCAAAAAGCAAGAAACTAAAGAAAACGAAAAGGACAGAGGCTTCGCGAAAGAGTCGGGTCCCAACTAATCCGACATAAGTCGACCCTCCAAAAGGGCAACAGAGACCGTCCGCAATCGCCAAACATGTCCGAAAGCGACACCAAACGCGGGACGAACCTTACTGTGGAAAATAATCCGCATAAGCGTCATGGATGCCCAAAAAAAAAACAAAAAACTCACAGCAGCACGATAGCTGAACTTCACTCAAAAATACCAAAATTGCTGACGGACACGACAACTGGCATCAAACGGCCAAATCCGCCTAAAGCGGAGAACGTCACGACAGCATACCAAAGGGGCATCCAAACAATCCAGCAAGCTAAGCTCGCCCTACGCAAAAGCAAATGCAAACACAAAGGAAAACTAAAAGGAGAGGAAAAAAAAAGGAACCAACAGATAAGAGTGATAAGAAACGGCTTGAGAGGAAAATTTGCGAAACAAAACCCCTTAAGCATATCCACTTCAAACCACCATACTCACAATCAATCCAAAAGGGGAAGAAAGAAAATGAAATGAAAAAGCCAGCAATTAATAAACGCACCAAACCAACTAAAAAGATGGCTTGAGAGATCATACAAATCCGCATAAGCGAATCTCCCAAACACACCAACACGAACCAGTATCCTAATCAACGAACCAGAAGATGACAGAGCCAACTAAGAAGAACTGCACCAAATCCAAACTACGAAGATGGCCTGAGAGATCATAAAAATCCGCATAAGCGAATCCCTCAAACTCACCAACATCGACCCAAAATCTCAATCATCAATCGAACAGGAAAGATAAGAAACAAACAAATAAGCCGCGCTAATCCAACTGAAGGACGGCCTAAGAATCTCGCAAAGCAAACTCCCCCCAAACACATTACCAACACACTCCTAACAGGGTCAGCACCTCAACAGGAAAAGTCAAAAGGAAAACAACAACTTCCACAAAGGAAGGACGACAAAACAGGAAGAAAAACTCAAGCATACTAACTTCGCAGAACCTCAAGAACACGCAACCAATCGAAACCGAGACCATTCAGAAACTCCACTTACCAAAGCATACTCTTGCAACAAATCCCAACATACTACCTAAATTCACAACGTAACCAATCAATCGCTCAAACGAAACAAAAAAAAATAAAAAAACAACGAACAAGGGCTCCAAAGCAACTTGAGAAATGAACTTGGGCAACACAACAACACATTGCAAAATGTGCACACTACCTGGCTACCTCGGAAGCTGATCTCGCAGAAGATTCACCAAAACAAACGCACAGTACACCACAATAAGTAGCAGCCATCAAAAATACCAATCAATCACAGAGGCGAAAAACCAAATCAAAAAGAGAGGTGAAAAACCTCCACAATCAACGATCTAAAGTGACAAAAACTTGGCTACTACAACCAGGAATAAAGCACAACGCTAGCACACTCGAGCGATACGGAATGAGCTCAACAAAAGTTACTTCTACAACAAAACGTTATTGACATCAACTCCCGAAATTTAAATTTTGTATCGCACGTAATGATTTTCCAACGACACATGCATGATCAAATATAGATAGTTAAAAATTCTATACTACTTAGCCTAGCATGCACAAATAGCAAAACATATTAAAATTAGACAATGCATCATATAAAAATGCTGGCAAAAATATCATACATAATTTGTTACTGCACCAATTTATCATATCAAAATTTCAAACAAGTGCCGAGGCACATTTACAAAAAAACACGCCACCACATTGGGCGCCATAAATCTTATTATCATCAAAAGGGGTTACCGTTGGCTAATCTCTCAAAATCAAACCTAACATAGCTACTTGGATACAATTGCCTGCCGACCAGCTCAGTACGAAGACGGCGTGTGACAGTTCTATGAACGAAATATGCAAAACGGGCGCCAACGGTATTTTTAACAAAATAAGCAAGTGTATCCAGGCAGTAGTACGAGAATCCGTAAACTCAGTAGCACAAACAATCTGAAAGAAAGCACAACTCAAACATCGGTAGCAGTAACAAATAATAAATAAACACAATAAAATATCACAGTATAATTGGCATTTAAAATATCACAATACAATCGACAAAGCATAACTCTTAATATGAATGCGTCACAATTTACCAATAACTGCATAACAACAAAAATAATGGTTGAGCGGACGTTATGGAAAATCAAAACTTAAATTGCCGCAAGCCGAGAAGCGGCAGCGCACACTCGCGAACGGACATGTCATAAAATAATTATCTAAATACAGTCTAAAGTACAACCTGTTAGCGGCTTCCGTCGAGCACTTCCAGCATGCTTATCAAGAGTCCAGGCGTGCTGAAGATCTCCCTGAGAACACGCAGCAAGCCAAGGTCGCACATCGAAGATAGCGGCGGCGACAGCTGCCTCCTTGAAATTCAGAAAAACTGCACACTCGAACTGAATTGCCCAAAACTGCTTATGTAGACTGATTTAACCAAGACTGAATTGCCCAGACAGATTACTCGAATTTTCGCCCACGGCTGCTTGTTCGAATTCCGCCCAAGACGGCTTGTTCGAATTGTGCCCCAGACGGCTTGCTAAGGAAAACGAAATCCAGAATAAATGCATGCAACCCTTTGGTAAACGACCAACAAAATAAAACGGAACTTACCCCGGGTGAACTGGGCAAACGAGCATCGAAGGCTAGATGCGGCATGGCGTAGAATAAAATCTCACATGCTTCGCTTTGCAGCGAGGCCCCAAAGCTCCCATAACTAACAAAATGTAGCGGCAAGACAAAGCGGATCACCAAAGCCAGCATAAAACATCTTCGCCGCGTTCCGTCAAACCAAAAGGGACGCGCTCAGCCAAAAGAATGCGGCCTCGAGAGCGCTCCGACCTCACGCTGTCGAGCAAGGCCAAAATCATGCCTGAACGATACGATAACAAGCCCCACAGAAATCGCAAATTAACGAAGGCGTAAATCTAGCAATGCAGAACTACAGGGAGTAACAAAATAACCGTAACAACCTGTTGTGCAGAGCAAGTATTTGCGAGCGTCTAATCACGTACACAGTTCGATCTCGACTGACTTTTATTACCAGAATATATTCTAAATTTTATAAAGAAGATACAGTTAAGTTAGTGGGGCAACCTACAAAGGATGGAAAATACAAGAAAGGTAAAAGAACTTTGGCAATCGAGAACAGATACACAGGGAAGAAGAGGAAGACCCAGAAAAAAGTGGGACAAAATAATAGAGAATATTCTAAAGGGAAAGGAATGAAGTTGGAACGAAGCAGAAATAAAAAGGAATGGAAAATATTTCTGCATAGTAAACAAGTTTATATAAGCCCACACCTTGACGGTAGAGGGATATCTGATTGTATATAAGTATGTTTCATATTTCTTTTATCCTAATTCGTTATACTGTGTGATCGAGAAAGAAGGCATTAGAGAAGCTGTTAAGATTCAAAAGTCATTTACAGCTATTTATTTAATTATTTGCCCTAAACTCGGTTAAAATTAACTTTCTGCCTTATATTTCTTTGAGCCTGATTTTCCCTGCAATGACACTGAGCATTCAGATCTTCTCTAAGCTATATTTTAATGCTCGAGAGCCCCTGGAGTGTAGACTTCACGTTATGCATCTTTGTTGGGTTGCATGTCTGGCCCCTTTCCCAAAATTTGGCTTTTGTTATCAGGTTTTTTGGAAACCATCTTCCCAGTCTCCATGTTGTGCTGCTAAAGACAGCTGCATCGAAAATTAACGACTTGGAGACATACCTTAATTGGATTTGTTCGATGGCATCTTGTTTGTGAAATTACTTTTGGTTTGGTTGGAATTCTTCGTAGGTCTTGGTACAGGCCCCGAGAATTGTATTTTTGATAATTTTCAAGCCCAAACCTCGTTTGGATTTTGCTTTGGCAAAACACATGTTTTCCCTCTTGGTGTAATGCAGCCGTAAACAACTACAACGGGTGTTATTAAGTTTAATCAGCTCGGTTCTATGACGTGTTGCCCCTTTTCAGCTTTTCCTACCTGGCGACCTACCTACGGCTTTTCCCACCTGGTGACGCAGCTTTAGTTTGGTTACGTCCCTTTACCTGGTGGCGATTTGAGAAATATTCCGCCCCTTGCGAGCACATCTGCACCTAGAACCATTTCGTCTATGATGGCCTCTAGCTGCTGCCCCCAAGCTTGACACGCACGTAGAGATAGCGCAGGTGAACGCCTGTGAAACCTCCTGCGATAGTTACCTTGTGCTCGTTCCTTTCTTGCCGCCTTGCAGCCCTTCGACCTATGCCTACGCTCACTGCAGCTGGGGAAAATCCATTGCAAAGGTCGGTTACTTAGTATTTTAATTTCGGCCCTTCGAATTTCGAGTTCCGCCTGGAGGTGCTTTCGTGATTGTGCTACGGCGTGATAAATAAACTTTTAGAATCTTTTAATGTGTATTTTAAGCGGTTAACTCGCCTGTGAAATGTAGATTGATGAAATTGTCATTGTAAAGGACCCATTCAAGTTTTAACGGTACTGTTTATTTCGTACGGCAAATGCATGAAAAGTCTTGTTTTATTTTCGATCGTCACGAGACTTTAGTGACTTAATATACGGTTGAATACAACTTTAGTATGCGCCCTGATTTTGCAAGAAATTTATTAGACGTTCCGCTTGCGACATTTTAATGCAGCTTGATTAGGATTTTAGTCAACTATCGGTTTTATAGCACTATATTCGGAAGCAAGATCTTGAATCCCATGCAGGCGTCTTTGTGAAATAAAGTTAAACCTTGCATGGTGGGCGGTTGGTCGGATTCAACTAGCCTGTCTAAATTTTTCAATTATAATAGTTGTGTCGTAGCCACGATGCTATCCACCGTTTTTATTTAGTAGTGCATTTGGCCAAATTAAAAATCAACTTGTAATTTCTAATACTTATATTTCTTAGCAATCAGAGTATTGCTTTCAGTTTAACTATTTAATTTAAGTTGAACCTACTTGTCAACTTTGCTTAAATGATTATGTAAAATTTATACGTCAATATTTTGGTGAGATTTGGCCATACGCTTAATTATTATTGTTACGTTCTTAACGTTTGGGCTATTTAAAATTATACGACAAACATGAGTTCAAACATTTATTTACAACAATGAATTATTACGATTATTGTTTACAAGCACATGCGAGAATTATCAAGTAGATTACAAATTAATACAGGCACTAACGAACTATCGATACATTTATTTCTTATTACATACGGATTAACACATTTATTTATATCACTCTTAAACACTAACGATTATATATAGTTATTTATTTCTATTACTTATATGTACACACGGGCTTTTATTTATGTGGGAGCTCTACACGGCTTTTACGCGTTTTGCTGCCGAATTCGAACTGCCCGCTATTCATGCGGGCGTGTATTTATATTTCAGGTAATTCCTTTCTAGACTAATCGCGAGGACGCTCGACCTTTCTAGGAACCGCGTGACGCATCCGCGTTTGTTGCCCTCGAGCGCGTCCCTGAAAGCGTGAGTGTCCGTTGCACCTGGCTGTAAGGGCGCTTCCCGAGCATTCGACCGCTGTGACTCATATTTCTGCAGCTGCTTCGAGAAGTTCTGGAACGCTCGCGTATTAATCGCCAAGGCTGCCGACTCATCCATCCCTCGGCCCTCAGGATCGTAACATTATTAACGAACTGTGATATTATCTCCCTACTGAGATCTTGTGTGGGTTCCTTTGTATTATTTGTTGTGTAAAATAATTGTGGAGCATCTCATTTCATTATTGCTTATTATATTGAATCGTTACCTATGCCAGCAAATTTTATTTATGCCGTTATCTTTATTTTCAGGAAGTGTTTGGTAGCGCATTTTGTTGTATGCCCTTATGTGCGATTAGCAAAGAGCTGTTTTATCTGCTACCTGGCGCCCGTATTTCTTTTTTTTTAGCTGAAGATTTGAGTCTCTAATAAAACCCACGGCCTCCTCTGGCTGAGAGGCCGGCTGTCTTTGCTTACCGCCCTTACCACTAGAGCAACGGTAACAACGGTAACACAGTCCGTGGTATTAATCCAGATCTGGTATATTTACTATTGACCCGTTACAAGTATCATCACAATACATCAATATTAACTAGGAGGCTACTGGAGCTACCTGTGGACAAGCACGTGGATGTGTAGGTGATACCCAGATTTTAATAATCTTATCAAGGCCTATGCTGACTTTTTTTATCTATCGCGCAGTATTTGTTACAGGGCAATCCCTATTTACGACATGTAACAAGATTAAACGGTGCTTAGTAGCTCAGAAGAATGTGTGGGGGACGCAGATAAGAGGGGGCTCTATTGCAATACTCAAAATAAGGGCGTTGCAGCTGTAACAGCAATAAAGAGTTTCCAACACACTTATTCATAATTGTACCTGCTCGTTATCAGCAGGACCAGTAGATGTGTTCACCTGCGAAAGAATACCACAAGAGATACAGTGTTATGTAATACTAACATATTCTTGAAGATATTATTTTATCCAGGGCCCCCGCTACCATATGTGCAAAGTGTGCAATGCACACGGGCGCCATCCTTTAGGCCCTGAACACACGGGATTCCGTTTCCCAGATTCGGTATGCGGGATACAGAATCTGAGACACGGCGACTGAATCTCAGACGCGGGCCTTCAGTCACTTGCAGTGCCGTGCTGTTATGGACCTAGCATTGCTGTTCTTTGTTTCTGTCGAATTAGTGTAGAAGTGCTGTATTTAAAGTCAGGGATTGGGCTCTACTAAGCTAATAAATTTTTCATTGTTAAATAATGTACTCTCTATGATCGTTGTATAGTAAGGAACGCCTTGCTTATTCGATTTAAAAAGAAGTTGAAGAAAATCTGCTACGCCTATGACATGATATCATATGTTCTGGCTGGCAAAAGTAGGCGAGTCCAGGCCGTGGTACACGTGGACTCATATCCTCTATATGCTCCAATGGTAAATCGGTATCCGAGATACAGAATGTGTCGCCGGCGGCCGATTTTCCTTATCTCTCCATTTCGGCCGCCGGCTACAAATTCTGTATCTCGGATACCGATTTACCATTGGAGCATATAGAGGATATGAGTCCACGTGTACCACGGCCTGGACTCGCCTACTTTTGCCAGCCAGAATATATGATATCATATCATAGGCGTAGCAGATTTTCTGCAACTTCTATTTAAATCGAATAAGCAAGGCGTTCCTTACTATACAACGATCATAGAGCGTACATTATTTAACAATGAAAAATTTATTAGCTTAGTAGAGCCCAATCCCTGACTTTAAATACAGCACTTCTACACTAATTCGACAGAAACAAAGAACAGCAATGCTAGGTCCATAACAGCACGGCACTGCAAGTGACTGAAGGCCCGCGTCTGAGATTCAGTCGCCGTGTCTCAGATTCTGTATCCCGCATACCGAATCTGGAAAACGGAATCCCGTGTGTTCAGGGCCTTAGGGGCGCCAAAACCCAGGGTCCAAAAAAAATTGCAAAAAAATTTGCAAAAAAAAAACAAAAAACAAAAATTTATTTTAAGATAAAAGTTGAGAAATTAAATAGGATTAGGTGTAAATACACACGAAATTTTATTAGTATATCATCCAGTTACTGCCGATTCCTATGTTGCGAGAACATGTCAGGCGGTAGTTTCTTGATTTTTCCTGTTCAGACATGAATTATGCCTGGAGCGCTATAAAAGCGATGCATCTCCAGAGGCGTTTTTAAACGGGTTAGTTCACTGGACCGTACAACAAGTTCATAAGAGCAAGTAATCCTATTAATTTTTACATTTAAAGTTATTTTTATTTTGTCAAGTGTTGTGTTGTATAATATTTTGTTTACGACTTTTTTTCTAAAAAAACAAGTGCTGAATACCTGTTGACTGCAATTTCAACGGTTTGATTTTTTATAAAATGGTAAGTGTTCCCTACTTTATACTATCAACATTAACCCTTTATAGGATACTGGTTATAATTAATTTTTTTTTACCCAAATATCTTTTTATTAATTGAAATGTCATGTACGAGTTTAAAAAAGTAATTGGTTTTTTATCCATAACTCGCTTAGTTTTTATGCTATCGATCTTTTTAAAAAACTATTTTGTAGGGGTTTTTAAGGGCTATAAGATCAAATTAGTTTAATATTTTTCTGCCTTTATTTTTGAAAAGGTTTAAGCTGAAAGGCTCGAACAAATTGGTTTTTACTCAAATATGCAAACTTGGTGCTTATTATTGTGCTTACTTTAGAAGTTAATTCCTAATTCCCATGAGTACTCATTATTTATTTGTTTTTTTAGGATAAAAGAAAGAGACCTTCAGGTGCGAAGTTTCGCGAGCAAAAAAAAACTGAGACTACAAGAAAGAGAAAAAATGGCTGGATCTTTAAAGCACTTTTTGCAAAATAATCAAGATTCCACGGAGACTATCGATGCCACCGAATCTCAGGATTCTAAATCCGTAATATCAGTAACCGTGAGTGGACCATCTGAAATTTCAACAGAGGCGACCACGGTAACATTAGGTCCTGCAACAAGTGGCGGCGGTTGTAGCAGCGAAACAGCTTCTACTGATGCAAAGCCCGATGAAGCGATGACACCATCCTCGTCTACAGCAATTGAACAATCCACTTCAGGTAATTCAGTTTGTGTAAGAAGTTCGGTAATGTCAGCTACCGAAATACCTGCTGCAAGTGACACTTTCGATTAAGGCTTTAATGAGGCTAGTGTCGATATAATTCCGTCCGACCCCGGTTTGTGGCCCGAAAGAATCACCAATGAGATAGCTAGAATATTGGTTAAACGTGGTCCGCCCTTGATAGACATCAGTTTTAGCTTTCCTAGTAATAAAGATAAGAGAAAGTTTTCGTGCAGATACTTTGTAAGAAGTCTAGCAAATGGAGAAAAAGTCGAAAGGACTTGGCTTATTTACTCTATTTCTAAAGATTCTGTATTTTGTTTTTGTTGTAAGTTGTTTTGTAAAACTCCTAACAGTTTTTGTGATACAAATGGAGTATCTGATTGGCAACACTTGTCTTTGCTAATGAAGAGACACGAAACGTCAATTTTACACAACAGTAATATGAACACTTTGGTAAATTTAAAAAAAATGTTGAGACATCTACTACTGTTAATGCTCATCACCTGCGGATTTTAGAAACTGAAAAAAAATATTGGTGCGACGTGTTGAAAAGAATTATTGCGATTGTTAAGTATTTATCTACACAATGCTTGGCATTTCAAAATCCTTCTAAATTACTTTTCGAACATGATAATGGAAATTTTCTAAAAGCTGTTGAGATGATTGCCTCTTTTGATTCAGTGATGAGACAGCACGTTAGCCGAGTGTGTAACTCCCAAAAAAAAATCTGTTAAAATGACTCATTATTTAGGCGTGCAAATACAGAATGAAATAATTGAATTATTGTCGTCTAAAGTAAGAAATAATATTTTAGAGATGGTTCGCAGTTCAAAATATTTTTCAATAATATTAGATTGTACACCAGACACTAGTCACACTGAGCAAATTAGTCTTGTTCTGAGGTATGTTGTCCCCTTAACACCACTTCAAAAAAGGTTGAAGTTAAGAAAGTTTTATTGCGTTTAATCCAATACTGGACTCTACAGGGGAAGGGATATATACATTTGTGACAGAAATTTAAAAAAATTAAATTTAGATATAAAAAATATTAGGGGACAAGGTTGTGATAATGGGGCAAACATGAAGGGAAAGCATGTTGGGTTTCAAAAACGCATTCTTGATGCGAATCCGAGAGCCCTTTTTGTACCTTGTCCGGCTCATACTTTGAACTTAACAGTAAATGACGCTTCTAAGGTGTCAGATGCTACAGTAAACTTTTTAATCTTGTGCAAGAGTTATATAACTTTTTTTCGTCATCCACAAAAAGGTGGGATGTTATGAGAAAAAATGTCCCCGGGTTAAGTTTAAAGCCTCTAAGTGAGACAAGATGGTCCAGCAGAATTGATGCAATAAAGCCCCTTAAACTTTATTTAATTAAGGTTTGCGAAAGTCTTCTAGAAGTAGCTGAAGATAATTCCATTCACTTTGATGCAAGACATAAAGCGAGTTCCCTCTTAACGTCTGTACAACATTTTCAATTTATTTGTGGAATTATTATTTGGCATGACGTTTTATTTCATATAAATATTGTCAGCAAACAAATCCAAAGTGCTACAATTAATATTAAAGTATGCGAAACCTACCTAAAAAATGTAGTTGATCACTTCCAGCAATATAGATCTGACCAATCATTTCAAGAAATTCTTGTACAAGCGAAAGAAGTAGCACTCTCTCTCGAAATTGAAGAAGACTTTCCACCGTTACACGGTCAGGAGGAAATTTAAACCAAAACTGTTTGACTATGAACTACGAGATGAGACCCTTCAAGATCCAAAAACCGCCTTTAAAATTAGTTTTTTCTTAAAAATTATAGATCAAACTTTAAGCTCTCTAAAAAACCTATTTGACTTATTAAATGAGTATGGTAATATTTTCGGATTTTTTAGCGACATATTCAAATTAAGTGACAGCGATCTTTTAAAACGTTGTTCTGTTCTTGAAGAACGACTGACAGATCAGGATAATAAGGATATAGACTCCAATGATTTGTTTAATGAAATTAAAGAGTTAACGTTGTTTTCATTACTTGATGATACTGACCCCTTAAGTATTTTACAATATATATTTGAAAACAATTTAATCTCCACCCCTCCAAACGTAAGCATTTCACTAAGAATTCTTCTGACAGTGCCTGCATCTTTATTATTTAAGATCGACAATGATTCAAGAAAGATTGTCTAGGCTAGCAATATTAGCAATTGAACAAGAAATTTTTGATGGTATAAATTTTAGCGATGTAATTAACCAATTTGTAACAGCAAAGTCTCGGAAAATATCGCTACTACAATAGCTATTTTTTATTTTTCTCTTGTACCTAGCTATCAGTTTTGATTTTATAACAAAGTTACCTAGGTATTTGTTATCAGAAGTATCTGCATATTTTTTAAAATATCTAAGTATAAGTAGAAAGTAGTACTTATATATATGTAGACATTAGGCAATATTTCTGTTATTTGTTCCTAAAAAAAATGTGATTTTTAGTTGTGGGTTATTTTCTAGTATTTATAAACAACGTGTCTGTACCCCATTAGTTAAGTAAATGCTTTAAAATGGGTGTGAACAAGAATTTATTTTAATTTATTTTGTTATGATTTTATTCTGTTTGTTTTATTTTTATATTTTAGTCTACAAATAAATATGACTTCTAAAGTTCAGTTTTTTGCTTTATTTCAAGCACCTACCTACCTACCTACCTTCAAAAAAATAAATAAAAAAACATGATCCAAAATGCCTTAAGGGGCGCCAAAATCCGTTTTTGCACACAGGCGCCACTAGCCCTTACGGGGGCCCTGATTTTATCTACTACTTTAGCTACTTAATACAATAGTTTTTAACAAAGTATTAAAGATAAAACAATATAATGCCTTAGAATTTCTTCAACCTGTGGACTTTACTATGTAAGCCAATATTATAATAATATCTAATAGACTGCTAAATTACTCCTATCTATTTTTTCAAAATACTTTAAATTAAACAATTTGCCCTAATATTTTTTTATTTCTTTGACTAGTTCAGATTATAACAAACATCTTATCTCAGGTGGGGACTTGCGTTAGAAAATTCTATCAAAATAACTGTACAAAATGTTTGGTTATTGACAAATTATTTCAGAATGATTTTAAATCTTTCAACTGTCACTGTCAACTTACTAATATAACACTTAGCTGAATTTATATTTAATTAACACAAATCAGTTCCAATATGTTGAAAAGAGTAAGTATTTTTAGTAAGTAATTCATTATTCCACTGTTAATATTAATTAATGTTTATTAATTACATATACCTGGTTATCTTCCCCTTTTAAAATAGATCCAATTATCCTGTAGAAATCAGCACAAATATAACCAAGCTAAGTTGTCACATGTATTTGAATCTTCAACCAGGAGCCTATTACACCCAGAGCCGGATTAAGAGGGGGGCTAAGGGGGCTGCAGCCCCGGGCCACCGAATTTCGGGGGCCTCGAAAAGATTCGAAGGTTATAATCTAGTGCGGTTTCTAATCATTTAGATCCCTTTGTACCCGTTGCATAAATGGGAATGGGACCTTTAAAAAATTTAGCCCTGGGCCCCACATATCCTTAATCCGGCTCTGATTACACCACCCCTCTTTCGGGTTTTTTATGTATAATAATTAAATTAAGATATCTACCCTATTTGCTTAGTGAACAAAAGTAGTATCAATAATAATATATTTCGCATTTACCTTGTTACTTTCAAATGAAGTCTAAATTGACATATCTCATCAATAAATATATGACATTGAAATTATGTCATTTAAATCTTTTTAAATGTACCTCGGCTAGCCAGCTTATTTAGCAATTAAGAACTCTATTTCCTTCTCAGCTGAATGAGTTATTGTTAATATAAATTATATCTTTAGAATTGTATTTTGAATTATCAAATTATTATCAATTTGACTTGCTTTTTAAATCACACTATCTAGTACTTGAAATTGAACCTTATAATTCAGTTATAGTGTATTAATATGTTTGGCTTGACATTACATTTAATAATCAAACTAAAGGTTGTCAAAATATTTAATTAAATTACTTGTTCCAAAAATGTGAGGTTAAACTTTCTTAAAGATAACTAGACCAAAAATAATACAATTTCTAAATATAAAAGCCGAAAACGTCGAGTACTCAAATCAATTCAAATTTGGAAAACTTAATATTCTAAATGTTCTCTAAATCTAAAATACAATGTTTTATTCTAATTTTGCCGTACCAAACTGTTATTAAAATACACTAACCTTCTCAAAGATGAACTCGTACCTGAAGTGTGTCTCTATATCAGCTCCAAACTGATCACAGTCGTCAAGCATCTCCTTTAAATGTCGAAGGCTCATAAAAACTCGTTGTAGCTGTCGTGACCGTTTAATATTTTGTTAAACGGTAGTGCAGTATGCCACAAACACAAACACTCGCACTAACTGATGACTTAAACACCAATAACCACTTGAAATGGTTTCTATTAATCTCCAAATCGCTATGCGAATAATAATTGTGACTCCTTGGTCATACTTTGATCGTGCAGAAGGCTATTCTTGCTAACACGTACCAAACTTCAACATTATTCTCACAATTAAAGGGATATTAGACCTTTAACGTGACTAATTAGACTGAGATTACTCGAAATATAGAAACTTTTTCAGTTGCAGTTGCAGTAAACAACCCTCTGGTTGCTAATATTTACTGCTACCAGCTATCCCCTTCCACTTGTTATCACATGATACCCTTGAGATATCTGGATATTAATTGAAAATAATTAAGCATTCTCACAGCATGCTACATTCCAAGCCCCACTTCAATTAGAATCCCCAGTGTTACAATGAACCAAACACCTCCAAAGTGTCACGCTACAACTCCAACAGCCACCCAGCTCTCCTAGATGGTATATTCTTTATTACATACAACTGCAAATCCAAGATGTAATCCTCTATACAGCAACCAACATGGTATCCAATCCTTCTATTCCATTCTATAAACACCTACCCAAATGATGAATTTGTGACAGCAAGCCCAATGAAAATTCAATTCACAGATGTCCTCACCTCAATTGTGACCGGCACGAACTCGAACCAGGGATCCCCGTTTCAGGTTATAATTAATCCATTAATAAGTATATGCCGGCATACCCATTCAAATTATTTACAGGTATCTGCGTATTGACAGAAATCCATATCACAGCTCTTCCAGTCAACCCAGTTAGTACGGACTCATCTCACCAATTCCAATCTTCAAAGTTATCCTTTATTAACTAATTAGTTCCCTTCTTCTTGTTAAAAAATGTCTCAGTTTGATTATTCCATTTATTATTAATTAATTTTGTGCTTTGCACTCTTATATACATCACAGTATTAATAAACTTTGATTATAAAAGGGGTTTATTTTATAACTTTTTCTTAATACAAAAGAATTATGTCTACATTTTTTAGAATCGAAATCAGTTGTTATCTAATAATAAATTTTACTATAGTAATCCTCAATTTTTAACATAATGTTTTAAACTAACATCCTGGATTATTTTTTATTACATACAGTACATTGTCTTAATTCATCTGACAAATTCCAAGTAACTTATTTAAATATTAATTCAGCTTATGATTTTCATATTGTTTCAGACTATCTTATAATTTGTTCTAATTATTTACCTTTTAATTATAAATTGCTCTCTGTTAACTGTTAACAATTTATCTATTTATCTATATATTTATCTAATATATACTACAGGTTCTTCTGTATGTTTACAAAGTAAGTAGTTTGTCTCTATACATAACATCAATTTGAATCAATATAATAACGTAGGATGCTATCACACCTACTATCTGAAATATAAATATTGTTAATTATAAATATATTTGGAATTATTTAGTTGTACATTATTATTATACATTTATTGCACACTTCAATAAAGTGACACATAAACAAAATGAGAAGGTGCTAGCTCCTTGTCGATACTTCGGTACAGTGTTGGGATGGAGTGGTTTTGGCGTGCGATCTTTGTAGCCCGCTCTTTAAGACATATTAATTAATTTTCGTAATATGTTAAAACGATGGTTTCAGTGTGGGAAAGCCGTAATTATATTATGTTACGTATTGTAATAACCCTCCCCTAATGATAAATATAGGGGTTTTTAATATAAATTAATTTAATGTCAAGGAAAATTTACACTTCCTGATTATTAAGTTTCAATAGAAATTCACCTGTCACATTCAGGGTAAATTAAAGGAGTGTTGTAAAAACTACAACAACTAAATAGTTTATTGTGCTTTTCTTATTTTATCTATTTGCATTAAAAATTCGGCTAGTTCCGGAAAACATGAGACACCCTTGGTTCAGGGGTGTGGATTCATAAAATTAAGAAAAAAGTTGGTATGACAAATAACCCGTTGTATGACAAATACTCTCAAATATTTCGGGCAAATGTACAATTTCATCTGACATTTAGCTAATCTATAAATTTGACTTAGCAACAAAATGAGTTGTGGTCTCAAGAAAATAGCGTAAATTAAATTTTAAAAACTCCAAAATGGTAAAAACGCGTCAGGTACTCTGATGTAGCAACTGCTAAACTCATTTCATTTTTAGTGTGACGTCGAACAGACGCCCGACAGGTTTTTGTTTCATATCCGGCCGAAAACCGAATAATGCCGCGTCATTTCGCATTTTCAAGGGACACTATTTAAATTTCTGAAAACTGGACGGCTTTGGACCACTGGAATATGGCTCTCCACCTCGTAGACAGCATGATCTTGAATAAGTTAAAAAATGATTGATCTACGGCAAAGCTTTCCCTGTGAAATTCTGTCTTTATCGGAGACTTCTCGGACGCCGGATACGCTTCCAAATGACGCCACGGGAATAACGGACTTGGAAATTGTTTGTTGCTTGGTATTTCTGTTTGTACTGGTTCCGGAATGTGCTCTATATTCGTAACAGGCGCTATTTTTGCTGGGCGAAGTTGCTTGCTTACAGAAATGGGCCCCCGAAGTCACTCGCACTTGGACGAATTCTTCTGCTGGCTTATCTACTTTACCTGGGCCTCTTCACACCTGGCAAATTATATCCGCAGATGAACTGGACACTAGTGAATTACTATACACACAATTGGTACAACTAATAACAATTTTAATTGCAATTTTACATGATAATTGAGGAGCTCAATGTGGCCCCGACACACAATTTTCAATCTTGTTTAGTTCTTCCTAATAAATGACAGTCAGGTCACTTAGCAACTAGATATTCAAATGTTTATAAAGGAAATTAGGACTGATAACATATTTAACCTTATGACTACAGTTTTGATGTCATGTCTTTGCTTAACCACTAGTATTGTCTTTTCTTAGAATAATTGTTACAACACATGTTCTGCTTTTAAATCACTTTTGTTTATAATGCACTAAGACACTTGGAGTTTATTTAACGTCTCACTAATTGTCTTTCGATCGGTTGCGTTCCATTTTCATTGCTCTTTGCAATTATTATTTTGCTAACACGATTTCGTTTGCCTTTTGCTGGCTTATACAGTTTTAATACATAACGCTCATATTCTTTCTGTATTTAACAAATCATTTTGCATTATTCTATTCACATTATGTCTGATATTAATAAGCTCAATTCCGTCAGTTACAAATTAAATTGCATTAGCCCTTCCGAACATTTATCATATCTGAAACTCTGAATGTAACCCTTCTATAACCTGCTTTGTTTCATGCTAACTCCTATCCCTCAAATGATTAGTTATTGCTGCTCACATCAAGTGCTTTTATTAATGTAAAGTATTGATTATTTTGAAATAGATAAAATATTTAATTCTGTGCTCACGTTGACGTTATTCATTTAGTTAATTAGGCAATCAGATATTCTATGGGCAGTAAACCATCACAATATATGATCGTGCCATATGTGCGACGACTTCGGCTAAAGAGAATTTGCAAGGGAAACGGGAATTAATTATTGCTAAACCTAGGTGCAAAAATCGATTTAAAATCGAGTCAGCGATACCTACCGTTAGTGTAAAATGTGAATGGGGGCAGAGAGCGTTGATAATATGGCATTTTAAATTTACAGGTGAGAAAGGATCGAAAATAACCTTTTCCCAACCGAGATTCGAACTCGCGACCTCTGGCTCGACAGTTGAGTATATATTCCATTAGACCAGGGACTTTTAAACTTTTGTCCTCAAATACCCATTTACGATATTTAGCAAAAGTAATTGTACCTCCAACTCCATTGAGTGCGTAGCTGATTAGCACCGCTTACTTACCATGATATCGTGGAAGAGAGTGAAAAGTTTCTCATTTTTGACAAGAGTAGGTACCTAATTGTGTAAGATGCTTATAACTTAATAAAATTGATAGGAGCTACAGGGTCACGTAAATTTTATATCGCTTTTGTGAATGGAATCAAAAATCACTTATTCCACATTAAAATATTTTTTTAATGTCAAGATATTATACTCCGGTCGGCAAGTACATAATGAGGGGGGTTACCTGGACACAATTCCCAAGTTAATGAAATTTTTGGGATATTGTTTGGGGATGGTATGGGGTGTGGAATCTGAGTTTTCGACCTCGAGGACCCTGTGCTAACTCGGGAAGGGCCAAAAAACCACGAAAATTTCGAATTTTTTTTCGGTTTTTTGCTTACATCTTCTGAACCATGCGGTTTTCGAGAAAAAGTTCTGATACAAAGTTGTAGAGCATTACATTTTATTTAATTTTAATTGGTCAAAATTATTTGTTGACCTAATACTTACCGAGATACAGCACTTGAAAGATGGAACAAATTTCTCAAAATGTAAAAAACGAATAAATGCAATTTTTTTGCCTCATAACTTTCATTATTCAACATATCTATGTATACTATACATATTATGTATGTCCCCTGACCCCCCTTCCGCTCCCTCCAAACTTCTAGTATCATACGTTGCAACCCCAACCATAATGGGAGACAGGAATAATTTTGGACGCACGGCTAGCGTAATAGCATGTGCCAGAGGAAGACATTGTTCTTCCATGAATCCAGTAAACCCCGTTTATTCGTCAAAATAATCGTATGCACGAGAAGCCAGCAGTGCTTTTGGGACAACATGACGGGAACCAGCAAAAGTATTATCAATGGAGGATAAGTAGCAGTGTCGAACATTTTTGAGCGGATATCTTCCAAAATAATTTTTCCTGCGGTTTTGACAATTCGAGCTCATTCTTCTGAGGATCTCCTTCTTTTTCGTTTGAGTACCAGTTATCAGATAATTTTATGACCAGTGTTTTTGAAACACACCACACTTACTCTGTTGGGTGAATCACTTATGATTATGTCGCCTTTATACTTCTCCTCCAGACGCCTTTTCAAAGTTTTCACGTGTGGACGAGAATCTTCAGGTACCTGATCAAGCAACTGTCCAATGGAAAACTGGCACTCATCACTATTCTCCTCAAGAAACGCGAATATAATTTTCATGCTTTGATCATAGTTGGAAGTACTAGAACGTCCAGGCCTTTTTTGGACACGTGCAGGCAATTGTGTAAAAATTGACAATACATTTTTGGTGGTATTCAGCGTTTACTGCTACTAAATCTGTGTTGAAACTATCCAACACTGTCATACGGCCTTCAATTTTCGCCCCATTCTTCACCTCGCTCTCTTGCTTTTGTCAAATCGTGTTTGCTACATTTGGGAGCGTCACTTTGTTACGGTATTAAAAGGACTTTACGACACCCACCCAAGGTGAGCATCGCACACGGAATCAGTCCTGAAAACCTGACACACTTGCCCTGAAATCGTTCGAAATAGGCTAATAGGCCACGGCTGGAACGCTCAGGGGAGTCGGGCGTGAGTCACACGATACGTTCTGGGCAAGCGCGTTGTGGCATAATATATACAGGGTATGTCGAAATTATGAGGGCGCCACCAAGCCTGTCTTAACCCGGCTAACCGGCCTGACGGTTAGACGGGAGCGAAGCATGCAAAAATACTCCGCCAATAAGATTACTCAAGAGTTGCAAGGTCAAATAACAATTTCGGATTGCCTTAAGCAAGGATTGTGATTAGGTGTCAATCCGACCACGACTACGCAGCTGTCTCACTCACCTGCACGCTCACAGCTTCCTCGTTCCGTCGTACAATAATCCGTACAATAAAGGGGCGTCTATCTGTAACAGAACATGCACAAGCCGAAACAAACAATAGTTCCCTTAACTAACCAATCATATATTTCACTTCGGGTTACAATGGGGTAGCAGAATGCGTCGCCCTGTAATCTAACCTTAATCTATAATTAAGGGCACCAGCTGGCACGCGCGCTCTAAACTTAACGACAGATGTTGAACATTAGTGAACAGCAATAATAGGTAGTAACGAGTAGGTACAAAGATACACGTTGCCTTATGCAAGGGCAGCGACGATTTACATTTGCCTCACGGCATGAACAGTCTGCAAGTCTAAATGAATACACTAGGGTAGTAATGAGTAGGTACAAAGATACACGTTGCCTTATGCAAGGGCAGCGACGATTTACATTTGCCTTCACGGCATGAACAGTCTGCAAGTCTAAATGAATACACTAGCGTAGTAATGAGTAGTAATGAGTAACACTCGCGTTCACAGCGGTAATCAGGTTAAAGGCACATACCTTAATGCGTAGGCGGCGAGGGAGCCTGGTACAGTTGAGTTACGACGAGCTGCAATCGTAGGTGGCAGGTACCTTCGGTGTTACAACGGCGAAAGGGGGTGAATGCATAACCGCCTCAATGGCGACGGGAGACGCGTCAGGACGCGTACAACGGGACGACGAAAAGAATGGGGGCCTCACTCGTTCTGCTGAACCAAATCCTCGCAGGTCGAGATGAAGGGGGCACGACCCCTCACTAACAGTAGCAGGAACTGGGCTCCAAAAACACCCACGTTACGCCGAAGACCACTCGACAAATTCCGACTCACAACCACCACACAAGCGCTCTCTGCAATGGGCTCCGGACGACTGCCTTTAAGGCGAAAACGTTGGTAACAAAATTGCTGAAGCAGCACTTGACGGGAAAAAGACTGACGCCCCCGCCATAATGGCGGGAGCGCCGCACGAAGCACACACTATCCGACCACTTGCTTGATCGACGGCTCTCGGCTGAATGCCCGAGGGAAGCGTTGGCAAAAGGTCACCTTCGCCGCGTCCCCCACGTGACTAAACCACAGCGAATCGCAAGGCGATGAAATGAAACCAACCAATGCGGGCCACGCTGGTATCACGCCGCCACAGCGTGCTAAATGAAACAAACCAATGCGGGCCACGCTGGTATCACGCCGCCACAGCGTGCTATTCAGAATTCAGAAAAACGCCATCAGAGGAGAGCTCCAACCGACGACAAATACTGCTTTTGGGGCTAAATATGTGCGAAATCGTGATTCTGGAATTAGGCGATGGAGCCAAATAAAGAGCTAAAAGGGCTTAGCATACGGGCACGCTGCTCTAAGCTTAGGCGGCTATTCAAAATACCAAAATGACCTAACTAACGGCGTGAAATGCAATTAAGCATCTGCGACAGCAAAATGACTTAACAACTTTTACCATAAGATTGCGTCTTTTAACATTTAACTTGACCTGTTTTTGTCTGAATTTTTCAGTAACTTTTTCCTGGCATAGGAAGCATCTATTGTTGAAATCAAATGATGGCCTACCTGAGCGGGTTGGTTTGGAGGCAGTTGTAGGGGCGTCCTGTTAACGACGTACAGAGGCCAAAATTATGTAAATCAGGGCTGTCCAACTTCAAATTTGAAATAAGAAAATTGAAGATTTGTATTAATTTAAAACTTGTATATTTGGATACTAATTTTTATTTATATAAGAAGTAACTGGTCTATGGGAACGAGTAACCTGACCACACACAATACATGCTACATACAACATAACATATGATATGCTGTGACCTGTAATTGGTCATGTAACAGTTGGTCGCAGCTTAAATAAATAATATAAATAAAATAAAAGTTTAGGTTACATTACAAAAAGCATTGAACCATAAAAGAGATATACAGGGTGTTCCGTGAAGTAACCGACAAACTTACACAATGTGTTCTAGTGGGAATTCTGAAAAAAAATCATATATGCTTTAGGTTAATTCCTTTCTGTTCTTGAGATATCGACAAAAGAAAAAATGTGGGTAATGTATATTTACTTATACAGATAAGTAAACTAGATAAAATAACATTTGTTGATAAGTAAGAATTGTCAAAGTAATCATTAATTAACACCAATTAACAACACTACTAAAACACAATCAAAAACAGATGTCTCTTCACTACAGGTCTATTCGGTGGCAACTGTCAGAATGAGACAACCGACAAGACAAGCCTTGCACTGGAGCTGGGCAGATGTTGCCAGATAAAGTGAAAATTCTTATAGTAATGATAGATTGTTGTACCTTTGTTCTAAGTACCTATGTTATATTGTTTTCAATGATTTATTATTTATATTCTAGATTCGTGTTTTCTGAAAGTGTAGTATCGATTCGCGGGCCACAAAAAAATATCCTTGCGGCCCGCATGCTCCCCGCGAGCCACATGTTGGACAGCTCTGATATAAATAATCTTGTTTCAAGAAGATAAATATAACTTACTTCGTACGCAAACATTTTTTCCAAAAGAAAAAATAGTGTTAGACATTTGGGAACTATTGAGATTAAATTTATAAAATGTGCAGAACTTAATAGAATCAGAATAAATCAAACTGTTATTTAAGATTCTAAAGTTCCTAGTGTTAATACAATTAAAAATATTTATTTCACACGAAAACATTTTTCAATGTGCAAAATATTTGTCAGGACATTTTTAAATTGTACGAACGTACGGCTAATTAGAGTATTTTCCAAATTACGACCCCACTTGTATATAGGTTTTTCAAATTTTTCCGCTTGATTATAAGCATCCCGAATAATTTCGCTTGCAATCGACGGTCTGAATAGCACTCATTTGGTGTTTCTCGGTTTTCGATCTGTTGGCGCACCAAGGGTAATCAGTTGTTACAAATTATCGATCCGTCTACGACTTGCTTTTAGGCGTGGTTCTGGCGTAAATTTAAAACGCAACGGCCATGGGTGCGAAAGAGAAGGCCCGCTTCAGCTCGGCAGCCCCGAGACCTTTTATCGATCACGCGCCGTTTGGCCCGGTTTTTCCAGTTAGTTGGCATCCGACTTCCAAAAGCAACAAGTAGTTGTGACGCTTGGCGTTTCTCGCCGCCCTCTGCGACCTAGTGCCGTGGGGGTGGGCGACCCCCGTTTGCCATGTTTCGTGCAGTAAATCTCCTGATTAGTGAGTTCCAGTTATTTTAATGTGGGTTTTCAGACTTCGAGCAAGTCGGTCGTAGGACTGTGTGTGTGAGGGTTGTTTGTGCTTGTCCTGTCGAAATCCAGGCGTTTTTCCGTCTTAGTAAATGAGCCGTGGGCCGATATAACACCTGTTGTGGGGGATCAAATGGAGAGCGTTGGTTAATTCTACATGCGAATCGGCGTGCCTTGTCAATTATTCCGGTTGCATAATGGCTTCTAGTTAGGAAACTGCGGGACATCACCAACGCCGACCCTTCGAGCTCCTTTGTTTTCCCCCCTGTTTCGTAGTCTTGGGAAACTCGTCTGTCTCGCAGCTGGGCTTCCCTTCGACTGCCACAGGTGAAGCTAAGCTAAGGTACTCTACTATTTATATTTTCGCGGATTGCATGCTTTAGCCGTCGGTCCGGCGTTTAGAAGAATTCCGAGCTAATCAAAAAGTGTGCGCATACAGCGCCATTTGCAAGCGCTCGATATTTGTGTAATAACTAACGTTTATTTCAACACACCCTGCCGATACGCAGTGTGAGTATACTTTAATTATATAATGCCACTTGCAGGCTCCTAACACTTTATGTAACAGCTAAGACGCATCTCCCTTTTCTGCAACTTGCAGTGTAACATTGTTTTGCTCTATTTGTCTGAAGGACAATAGACCTATTTGTTAAAAGCTTCCGCTGTATTTTCTTTGTGTTAAATGCTGTGTTTCAGTTTAAGCAATTTGTAGTGTCGTCGCCCGATTGGTGTAAAGCGTATTGTGGACGAATTTTGTGAGCGTCAAGGTAAGATCGAACGCTTCAGCTGCTGCCTCCAGTGAGCCCCAAGGCTACACACATATCCCACCCCGTTTGGTATTCGGGTTTCTGTCAGACGTGTGTTTAATTATGAAACCAGTGGCGTCCTACTACTTTGCAACACCCTGTATATGTCGTCACGCTTGTCGTTACGGCGTCCCGTTCGTAGAACCACGCCCATCTCCCTGAGCGTATTCAGCCGTGGGTGTTAGTCTGTTCTCGGGAATTCAAGGGCAAGTGGTGACGTTTCCAGGACGTGATAAGTTTTATGACACTCTCGTATCACGAGGTGTCGTAAAAACAGGTTTATACCGTAACATATTAACATGCATTTGCAATCTGTCTAAATAGCTTATCTAAGACGTTGGAGACTTAATAAATTAGTATTTTTTACGTTTCCTCACTTACACATTATTATAAATAGTAGCACATTGTAACAATGTAAAATCATAATGTTCTGTATAGCTTAAAATCGGTGCCAAAGGTCCTGGCAGTAGAGGCACTTTAATATTTAATTAAAAAGAAATAAGATAATCAAAGCCTAATACAATTGGATAATGTTAAACAAATATGAAACGTTTCCTGGTGTTAATAGAATTAAAATGAACTTATTTCACACTAATGTTTCATTCTACTTGCAAAATCATAACAGATATTTACAATCAGTCGATAGAAAATTTCTAAAATATTTAAGACTAAATAAATTAGAAGAAATTAATTTAATAAATTTCTATATGTTACTTTTCCCACTTCAACATTTTTTCTGACACAAGAATACTAGTATGCAACTGAAAACCTGTCAGATTTAAATTTATAAGTTGTTAATAAAAATTAAAAAATAATCTGTAAAAGGTTTTACCCAGAACTTCCATTCTCGACATTGTGACACTAAATAATTTTAAAAATCAAATTAAGTTAGGAGTAAAAATATTTTCACGTTTCTAAATAAATTTTCAAAGAATAAAAACGTTACCGGTGGTCGAATTTGAACGGCAGGCGGACCGCGTATGCAGTCCCAGCGTTTTGTGGGATATTGCCAGGAACAGGCTATTTCTACCCGAGCTACGGAGCACCGACCCTTAGAATTCCTGCGTTGCAGGTGTATTAAGTAACGCACTAATTTGTTACTCCTTTTTGTATCGTACAACATTTATTCTGTATTTATTGGGACCCATTTTTGGTAAGAATAAAGCCTGCGGTATGTATAAATTATTACTTGTATTTATTAGTAAGTTAAATAAAAAATAAACAAAATGTTATTTTTTAAGGTGTTCACCCTGTATATATTTGTCTGAAATTTTCTCGGTTTCATGCCAGGTAGATATATAATGTGTATGCAAAATATTGCCTTCGGCAGACAGACAGACAGACAGACAAGCAGACGGACGGAATTGAGAAAATCTGTTTTTCGTCATCTTGGGACCCTGAAACGTGAAGATCGGGAAAAATCTCAAAAGGTGATTTTTAAGCGATTACAATACTTTCTTCGTCTTTTAGACGAGGGAAGTAAAAACTTATTTCACACTAAAACATTTTTTCAGAGTGAAAAACATAACTTACTTTACACGTCAACATGTTTTCAATGTGAAAAATTATATTGGTTATTTGGAAACCGGCAGAATAAAATTACAAGATGTCCAGAAGTTATAGTCGTAAAAAGTTAAACAATTATTAAAAATTCTAAATTTGTTTACGCCAACAGAATCAAAAAATTTTTACTTCGCATTGAAACATTTTTTCAATGTAGAAAATATTAAGCCACTTAGAATTCAGTAAAATGAATTTAATTAAATTGAAAATGGCATACAAGAAGCTATACATTTATAAAATAACACACTTTATTTCATACTTAAACTTTTTCTCAGTGTGTCAAATATATAAATACCCACTCGAAAACTGGAACACCAAAACTGTGGTCTACAGAATTTCTAAAAGTAAAAAGGAAATTATATAATATTTATATAGATTTATAAAATGATTCCCAGGTAAACTTATATACCATTTTAATATTTTTACAATGAACCTACATATTTATTACGAAAAGAATAAAGAGCATATTTAGTAATATTAGTACTATTTAGATATTATATATGTACATTCCGTTTATTTTCAAAACCACCTCGCATCATTTTCCAATTTTTGTTTTATGCCATGTTTGTATTATCCATTACGTCAATCAGGCTGTGTACCCATACACCTGGCTGGCATACCCCTATGGGTACGCGTACCCTACTTTGGAAAACCCTGCACTAGGCCTTACCCACAACGTAGTTACGTTACCGGTCAACATACAAATTCACTAAGGGCCGGTTTTACATACAGTGTACATATAAAACGCTATCCGAGGTATAATTGTAATAGTTTCGTTTGTTGCAGCAATCGTTTCTAGAGTATTTATTCCGACATAACTTTATCTTTGGTTTGTAGAACCAGCCCTAAGACATACAAATAAACGTGACAAATCCCGTTCTAAAGTTTTTCAGTTCATTACATTAATATTCCACACAAACTGGAGCAGAAATAATCCTGATAACTTATGTTGTTCTCGAAATACAATATTTACATCCATCCCACGGCACACCTTCGCTAAATTAAATTTTTCGACTTGCCTTTAACAAAAAAACTTATGTAGTTTTATGAACCCTTTTATATAATTTTCTTCTTCTTTATGTGCCGTGCTCGGTCTCCCGAACGTTGGCGATTACTGTGGAGAGTGCATTTCTGTTTTCTGCCGTTCTGAAAAGTTGTCCAGAACTTTGTATTCCAGTCCAGTCTCTGATATTCTTTAGCCATGACATCTGTTTTCTACCCACTCCGCGTCTACCTTCTATCTTTCCCTTCATTATGAGTTGAAGAAGTCGATAGTAGTCTCCTCGCAATATATGACCGAGATAAGCGATTTTACTGCACTTTATAGTTGTTACTAGTTGCCTTTCCGCTGTAGCTCGTCTTAGAACTTCTTCGTTAGTCAATAAATCTGTCCATGGAACTCTAAGCATTCTTCGATGAATCCACATTTCAAATGCTTCTAATTTATTGAGTAGATTCACTTTCAGGGTCCAGCTCTCTGCTCCATATAGCAGCACCGACCAAACATAACATTTGACCATTCGTTGACGCAATTTCAAGTTCAAGTTATCATTACAAAAGAGAGCTTTCATTCTTTTGAAGGTTGCCCTGGCTGCTTCAATTCGCAATTCGGCATCCGATCTTTACCTCGGGGTTCAGTTTTTCAGTTATTATACTGCCTAGGTACTTAAATTGTTGGACTCGCTCTATTATAACACCATTTAGGCTTAGTCTCGCAAGTTCGTGTTGTTCTCGGCTAAATACCATGAACTTTGTTTTTTTCACGTTTATGTTGAGCCCTAATTCTATTCCTGTTGTACTATTTTTATTTATTAGGTGTTGTAGGCCCTCCAAATTATCACACAAAATAAGGGTATCATCAGCGTATCTAATTGTATTTATTAGGACCCCATTAATTTTTACTCCATGTTCTATGTCTTCAAGGGCTTTCATTGAAGATTTGATCAGAATAAAGATTGAACAGAAGAGGCGAAAGAATGCAGCCCTGTCGAACCCCTCGTTGTATTTTTAAGTTTGATGTAAGTACTTATATTGCCTGTTCTTACTTCTGCTGTTTGACCCCAATATATATTTTCGATAATCCGGATATCCTTGCTGTCTAGTCCAGTTCGACGTAACATGTCTATTAGTTTAGAGTGACGTACTCTGTCGAACGCCTTCTCGTAGTCAATAAAACATGCGAAAATATCTTTTCGTTGATCGTGACATTTTTGAAGAAGAACGTTGATTCCAAAGATGGCCCCACGTGTACCAAATGCGTTTCTAAATCCCATTTGAGCGTCATTAAGGTCGAACTCACACTTATTGCGTATCCTAGCATGAATAATCAGCAAAAAGATCTTCAACAAGTGGCTTATCAGGCTGATTAGTCTGTAGTTTCCACATATTTTAGGACGTGACTTCTTAGGAATTGTTACAAAGGTTGACCTTACCCAGTCATCCGGTATTATTCCGCTGTTGTATACCTCATATAGTTTCGTGATTTTGCCAATGTTTCCATCTTCAATAAGCTTTATGGTTTCAACAGGGATTCCGTAGGGACCAGTTGCTTTTCGTTCATTATCTCAGGTCCTTCTAGCTTCATGACGTTAGTCTGCAGATCTGGTCTATCGTCATTGAACAAATTATTTATGTATTGCTCCCATGTGTTTCGTATCTCTTTCTCGTCTACTATAGGCACACCTGTTGCGTCGCATAGTGTGTGGGATTGTCGTTTTTTGTAATTTCCTGTTACTTCGTTAACTTTTTTATGTGTTTGAAATAAGTTGTTCTTTTCTTCAAGTTCCTCCATTTTTCTGCATCTTTCTCTCATCCATTTTTCTTTCGCTACTTTAATTTTTATTTTTATATTTTTTTGTATTCTCCTATATTCCTCTTTGTTGTTCTTAGTTAATCTTCGTTCCTCCATTAAATTTAAGATTTCGTCTGTCATCCATCTTTTTATTTTAATTCTTTCTCTTGGTTTTATGTTGTTAGTGCATACTGTGGTAAGAATACTTTTTACTTCTTCCCATAGGGGTTGTACCTCATTGTACTTGTTCTCTTTAAGATCAGTCAGTTTTTTATTAAGGTCTTGTTTCGTTCGTTCTTTTACTTGTGAGTTTTCTAATAATGAAGTATCTGGTTTTGGTTCCGGCAAAAATTGTAAATTAGTAAAAATGACCAATTTCGAAAGTAATACTTCGGCAGGTTGTGCAAAAAAAAACGGTAGATGTAGGAAACTTACTGAAAAAATAAGCGTGGCATCCAAGTCAAATATGCCATCTACTTTAACTTTAATCTGTTCGTGCAGGAGTTGTAATGCGGAATTCCTAATCTAAAAATAAATTATTTATTGGCTAGGTACACTTTATTTATGCTAATTATATACTTCTTTTGTAACTTCGGAACTGTTGGCACCTCTAGCAGCTTTCAGCAAGGTTTTATTTATTTTGGCTGCCTGCAATGTCACAAGGTGAAGACATAGTTTCTTACACGCACACATAACGCATGATAATACATGTACTTACGTTACTAATATACAGGTGAGAAGGGATTATAATCACCAGAATGCCATAAGCAAGGTCAATTATGAAGTATAATAAAATGCCCATGCTGAAGAAAGTTACCGTACTACTGAGCACATAATATGGCGAGAGCAGTAAGTAGAAATAATACGTTATCAGCAAAGATTTACACGCAATGGTTGTTAATATTTGTAATTTGAAGCTGTCCATAATTGTTTGAGTAAACAAAAATACTTTTTGCGAAATTATTTCGCATTGTGAAATTATTGTTCTACTATTTCCTTTAGCTGTTAACGTCAGGTCGACATGTTTAGTAATTTCAGCCAAATTCAAAACGCATGCCATATAATGGTATTGAACTGAAGAAATAAACAGCTCAAAAGTACATTTACATATTATGTACAGTACAAGTGAAAGTGAAACAGATTCCCTAAATGCAGTGCTTCCTAGCATGACATAATACGCCAATTTAACAGAAAGCTGCCCCGAAAGTGTTAAAAGTGTAATATTTTTTATTCTTCTGTAGTCTACGTGGACTTCGTAGCGTTCTAATAAATTTTCCATGCGTTGGAAATTGATCCACATTTTCTTCACGCTGTTGCGATTGAGCACGCTAAAGAACGAAAACAAACTGTAATCCAAATACAACAGAAATGCACCAGAAACATTCACATAGTCCGAAAACGAAGTTAATTTTATATCCGTGAGATGACTGTAACACATCAGCAAGCTGCCTACGCCTACTATAAGATGAAGAATAGTGGCCACCTTTTGGTACCGTGGAGTTTCTTTGATGTAATTGAATTCATTTTTAGTATAAAGAGCCAACTGACCGGAGTATCGTAACAAATAGTATATTGGTGTGAGACCTTGCAGCATGTTAATTCGCGTATTAAACGCATTGCTGTTATCTCTAAGGCGAAACATTATTTCATCGATTAATTGAAGGGAAATATATAGACAATCCTGAAAAAGAAAGTATAGTAGCGGAACGTACAATTACTGTGTTCATTTTCCTAATGGTTTTACTTAGGAATTGGTCTCATCTAAGTGATACCTACGTTCTTACATTTGTTATGATTATGATAGGCCCCCGATCAGCTTTGTTTTATTTATTAATTATTATTAATTGATTGCTTGCTATGATTTAGCCAGCTCTTGCTTTTAGTTGTATACTGAGTTATTAAAGGTTATTAAAGATTTTTAAAAAATTAGTTTTTCTTATCACGTCATCCTTGAACGTAATTTACGTGTCTCAATTCTGAAAATTTGATAATTTGTTTACATCTATGAGATACTATTTTTACTAAATTTTTGAAGAATGATAATAATTCCTTCAAGGTGTAAAATTTTAGTTAATTACTCTGCCTCATGGGTTATAGTCCAGGCGCCAGGGATTTTGAAATGTCAAAAAACCCAAGTTGATGAAAAAAAAGTTCTGCACTCGAGCGACTATGGAAAAGGTGGAAAATGCACGAAGAAAATCGGAAAATTGAAATTTCGCGAATATCTTGGAACAGAGTAAAAATTTCTATATAGTATGTCGAACCAAAATTGTAGAACGCAACATTCTCTGTAAAAAAGGTCTTTCCAAGTTTTTTCGAAAAACGCTTCATGTGCGAGATATTTAGCAATCTTTGTCGACTCAAAATTTGCGCGCAAACTATCCCGAAAATAGAATTTCAAGCGCCGTTTGACTAAAATCGCTGTAACTCCTTTGTTTGTCAATGAAATTTCATAAACCAAAGTACATTTTGAAGAAAAAGCCTGAAATATTTGTAATACACAGTTGATTCATGGTGATATTTATTTTATATTTGTTATTGAGGTGTAACCATCATTAATGTAGGTACTTAAATAAAAAGTGGACCTTTATGGATTTTTAAAATATTTACACTTCATTTAATCAAGTCACTGAATTGGACTACGTATAGCATTTTATTTCAAACTATCTTGGGCCAAATTGAACCAAGTTTTTTATATGTCCTTTTTTAGGCTCTCGCGTTTTTCGCGCCACTTGTGTTTCCAGCCGACATACATCTATCAAAGATATTATTGTTGTAAAGACATATAGATGAATTTGTTCCCAAGAACCTGTACTTTCAGAATATGTGCCTAAAAACCTTAATCGTGAATGTTTTCATTCATCATTTTCTATATTTTTCGAAAAAGCCATAAAGCCGAAAAAGCATAAAACATCTTTTAATCAGTTACATGAGTTTCCACAAGCGAATCAACTGCTGTTAATGTAGGGAACTGTAGTTGAGAATCTGCTCTTTCCCCCTGTGGTATTTATTTTTTACCTAAATGTCTCAGGCCATTTTGAGATCCAAATTAAGGTCTTGAATTTTTTCGATATTTTCAATAACGGGTACATTTTATTCTTACATGCCGTAATAGGATGTGATACTACATCCAGTTTCTTTGGCCGAGGGAAGAAATCTGTTTTCACATACATTGCAGAGAAATTGAGAAAAGAAAAATCGCCTCTCTTCAGCAGGCGTTTGTAACTATGACAAATTATAATTCTACGCCAGAAAATATTTTATCTGCTGGAATCGAGTGTCTTCTGGCTATATATGTATAATGCTTCGAAAAATGTGGATAGTCTTAATCATCTAAGGTACATTAATTTTGGTAAGAGTACCAGAAAAAATAAGCGGGTTAAATTAGCAAATTTATCCCCGACATGCTGCGACTTACCACATTTACTGGAGCTATTGCCAGACACAGCAGTGGCTTTCCATATATTTAGATCCCGAGAAGTGGGGTTGGACGAAGAAAGGGCATTTGATTCCAATAACAATAAATATACATCCAGCACCTAAGGAACTACTGGAATTGGAAAAGACCTTAACATCGTTATTTTTCCGAAATGTCATAGAGCATGTTAAGCCATTTTGTAACCTTCAGCAACAAAGCTGACGATTTAAGCTTTCTGTACAGCCTATCTGTACTTCAAACCTAATTCTAACATTTTTAACTTTTATCACAAAAACTCACAGGCTTAAGCTCACTTCTTGTTCATTTGAATCCGAATACCCTGTATATCGACGCGGCTGCCCCGCTTCGATCATCTTGGGCCACCCTTTATCACCGTTTGCTCGCGTAAATCCAGTTATTTCCGCCGAAGCTTACGCCTGTTGATTGGCTAAGGCTCCGCGTGGATACGCGGTTGGTAGACCTTCGCATGTTTTGCAAGCAGAGGGGAGTCGGCTGAAAGCTATCGAGTGCGACGCACGTGGTTGTGGAGTGTTTTTTTTCCTGGGGTTTTCCAAGGGCCGCGTCCAGCGATGTCGTTATGAAGTGTTCCTTCATTCCCCACTGGTCTTGGGGGATTTGTTAGCAGGACGCGCAGAGTGCCCGTAATTCTCTCTTTGTATCCAGTCGCATGTGTGTGACCAATTCAAAATAAACGCCGTCGTTCGGCGGATTCGTTACCAATGGAAATGCTCTCGTACCGTCCCCGCAGTTAACCTTAGGCGCTGCTAGCCTGCCGTACTGCACCGCACCGCTCAGGAGACGTCAAACAAACACAGGTACCATTTTAAGATATTGTGTAACCAAGTAGTTATTTTGCTTACGATCTGAACTTACTACCATGTGTGTGTTAATGATTCTGTGTCTAACTTGTCGCAACCTATGAAATTACCATATTTCCGGCCGCTATTGTTGTAAATCGAAACGCTTCGGCCGTTTGTGATTCATAGCTTTGGGCGCGGCAAAATCAAGTTTGTAGTTGTGGTCTGCGCCGTGTCGCAGGCTCACTTGCGGGAGCAATCAGCTGTGTAGTTCGTGACCCAATTACGCGAGTTTGTCGTTGTGGGCGATCGACTTTAATCGCTCTTACCTGCAAATTAATCGTTGTTTGTATCTGAACTAAAAGTAACCATTACTGTGTTGTAAATTTATGTGTTTCTTTTAACATTGAATCTTTGCTTTGTGTACGTCCAGTTAAGCGATGCAATTACTGCCAATTTATGTGCTCCGGGCACCTTCACCGATAATTAACTATTTGTTCTGCGTTTGGCTTCACCCCGCGACACGGTCGCTGTAAAGTAGTGGGCCTCGGCCGTATTTATTATTCATATTTAACCAATAACGTTCGGTAGTTCGCTTAACGGGTCGACCAAGGTCTGTTGTTTTGGTATTGAACGTTTGATGGATTTGTGTGTTCTAGTATTAGCGCTCGAACTCCAGCTGGGGACACTAATTTAAGCCCTACGTTTATTTAAGGCGACATATTCGTTGCCCCTTTGATTCTTTGTTGTAACGTCAGTCAATAGATACCTATGTGATTAAGAGATTTATTATTGTGTACGCCCTCTGCATGCTCTTTCCAGATTAAACTAGTGTCACGATCGATGTACAACGGAACTTGAGCGTTGGAGTGTGCAGGTAGATCTGGCAACGCCCCCGCAGTGGCAGTACTTACCTGAATTAGTAACGCAAGCACCTATTTCTCGAATTTGTAATCTGAGCTCGATATTTCTCGAGTACTTTCATGAAATAGTACCCAGTGTACTTTCCGTCCCGTCTAACCGTCCAGGTCCGGTTGCACGAGTATACTTAGAGAAGGACTTGGTGGAGCCCCTCTATTTTTGATTTACCCCGTTCATGTCACGTCACGCCTGCCCAGTGACGTACCGTTTGAACCACGCCCAACTCCTGAGCGCTTCAGCCGAGGCCTTTAGCCTGTTTTAACGAAACTCAGGGCGAGCGTGCTATCCTTTCCCGGACTTAACCAGTCGTGCGATGCTCACCTCGCGTGGGTGTCGCTAAGTCATTTTAATACCGTAACAAGCAGTACGCAGAAAACCTTTAATTTTGCAATAATTTGTTAATAACAATTTATGGGACCATTTTTGGAACTTGGGACCATCGGCAAGCACTTTTTCGGGACTAAAAACATAACGATACATAGTCAAATTACATGCACACAAACAGTGCACACGGGAGGACCCTGAGCGACTAAACTATTACCAAAAAATTGTTTTAAAGCTAAATATATCGAAAATGACGCGTTTATAGAAAAAACTTAAAGAGACCTTTTTTTATAGAGAATGTTGTGCTCTATAATTTAGTTGTACATACTATTTTGAAATTTTCACTCTGTTCAGAGATATACACAAAACTCCAATTTTCCGATTTTCTCCGTGCATTTTCCACCTTTTCCATAGTTGCTCGAGTGCTGAATATTTTTTTTTTCTTAAAGTACAACCAAAAAACTACTTATATGCAAAATTTCATCAACATGGGTTTTAATGACATCTTTTGTCGATATTTTGTCTCCGGCGCCTGGACTATTAGGTTTCTACATCCTGCCTATTTGTTATTTGAATATGTAAATTTATTTTACAATATACTGGCTTAATTACATAAATTGTTATAATTTCATTGTATGCGTTCGTTTCTACGCTGCTTATTTAACCAATATAATGTATTTGTGCGAAATTTATGAAGCTATGGGAAATTTCTTAATGCTAACTTATAGTGAGATAACCTCACCATTTCTCATACGATACAGATTTAGTAGCCTTATTTTATAACAATTACATCTGCTATAACTTATTGATGCGTCACCTAGGTGATTTAACGTAAGTAAACAAAGCCACTGTAAATAAAACACAGGCGAAGGACGCCACTGAATTTTTAGGAAAAAGTACTTTTGACCTTGGGATCCTGTCTGCAGACAGATGTTTAGGCCTGAATCGGCCCACCCGCAACACCGTCGATGTCTGAGGCTCCTTTATTGTGGTTAGCTTGTGCCCTGCAAACCTCCTAAAAGCTTTCATCTGCACTCAGGCGAATTAAATATTTTTCCGGGCGCGATTTAATAACATCGACGGGCACATCTTCGGACTATGCGAATTGCAATTTTGCAAGCGTACAGAACTGGCTGGCATTCTCGCTTTCTGCACCACGGGTTATTACTAATAACTCCAAAAGCATTCTTGCTGTAGCCTGTAGAAATCCCACGAGAGAGCCCCGTAATTCGTGCATATAATTAGAATACCTCTAGCAGTTCGAATCCGAAACAATCCATTTACAGGAGCTCACTTTGCTAACACCAGCATCACCCGTTGGAGGTGTCAAGGTAACGCAGCAACCGAAAGCTTCCGCTTCAGAATTATTAGTTTGATTTTTAATTGTTGATTTTGTGGGTACATTTGTATTTAATTTATTGACTATTATGTGTCAGTACTTAGGAAATAAATTGTTTAAACTTGACTCGAGTCTATTCACTCCAGCAACATTGGCGTAACTAGGATTTTTTTCTGGGGGGGTCCAGGCCCCCAACCAACCATTGACCATACCTATACCTACGAAGACATGAATTTGCTGCTAGAATCGAATATTAGATGAGCAGGTGCCAATTAAGTGGTACAAATATAAAATAAAAATACAGTTTTGAAAGAAAAATAATAAATGTATTTATTAAAACAACACTAACATTTGTGTATCTAGGTCAGCTTTAATTTTCTGTTTTTTTTCACAAAACTTATTTAAAACATTTTGCACCGAGACTTTCGATTTTACGATACTGTTTTCGATGTTTAAAATGGCCAAATTGCAAAACCTATCTTGTGTCATTGTAGCACGGAGCCAGGTTTTAATTCGGCGCATTGCCGAGAAGCTTCGTTCGCAGTCAGCCGAGCTAATTGGAATGGCCATGGCTACTTGAAGCAATTTATAAAAATTCGGACAATAATCTTTATTTAGTTCTGATTTTAAATTTTGGATATTTGTTTCTTTATTTTTGTTCTGAAAAATGCTTTTTATTATTATAGTTTCGGCCTGTAAAAGAGCCAAATCAATATTTAATATATCCTTGTAATTATTTATAAAATCTTTAGAATTATTAAAATCAAGTTTCAGAAACGATTCCACTGACTCTGCTAGAGGTAAACTATCAAACCTGTTTTTGAAATTACTTATAACGTTATCCATTACTTGGTAATATATATTGATTTTCCAATACTCTGATGAATTTGTATCTGACGGCAAATCGACAAAATGATTTTTACCCAGTGTCATTTCAATTACGAAATCGTTCATACTTTCGGGCTGTTGTCTCCTTCTTTTCGAAACGCGCTTGGGTTCCAAGGAAATATCATTATTTTCAGCGAAAGTACTTATTTCACTCCAAATGTTATCAAAATTGTTTCTGCTTTCTTCAAATGACGTTATAGTACTTTTTATAAGGTCTGCAGCCCGACCTAGAGTAGCGCTGCGGTTTTGAAAGTATTTGCTTAATACATTCAACACCGATAACACGGTCTTCAAAATAAAGAGGCAGATGATAAAGTCTGGCTTCGAGATGCAACTGAGTAATCCAATCGCCTCGACAGAGTTCTTGTTCTGGGCGAGGGTGATCTCTTCTTCCAAAGCAGTTTTAATTGACTCGTAATTCGCTAACACTGCTTTACAGTTTTCATAGCGGCAAGCCCAGCGCGTAGTGCTCAGGCTTCCCATTTCGCCGCCCGATTTAATGCCAAGAGCATCTTGAATGGCCTTAAGATGAGCGTGATGCCCAGGGTGTGCGAAATGGATGTATAACGCTTCGATGGTATTAAAAAATGCAGCTGCTGAAGACACTTTTGCGCAGGAATCGACAACTACTAAGTTCAGCCTGAAATATAAAACATTTGGAATGGTAGCTGTACAAAATGCAATTGTGAAAATAATAATTGGAATAGACTATTAGGTTACCTGTGTGCTAAACAGTGGATGTATATTGCTTGAGGGTGGCTTTCTTTAATAACTGCTTGAAGACCTCGATTTTTCCCTGACATAACATTTGCTCCATCGTATGACTGTGCAATTATCGGGATATCAGTCAAACCATATTTTTCTAAGGTCTCTAAAATAACTTTCGCCAAAGCATCCGCATTTCGCGAGGTAGAGCAATTCATGAAACCAAGGAATCTTTCTTCGACCTCCAAATCTCTGACATATCGGATAGCAATCGACAATTGTTCTTCTTTGTGGGATCTTGCTTCATCTGCCATCAAAGCAAAGAAACCGCACTTTTTCACCTCGGTCACTATTTCTTGTACTGTGAGCTGCGCTATAATTTCGATCATTTCGTTCTGGACTTTTGGGCTGCAATAGCTTCTATGCTTCTCTAGATGCTTCTGAAAAGGTTCGTCATATTTTGCGAAAAGCTCACCTATTTCTAAAAAGTTTCCTCTATTTTTTGAAGTCGTATCTTCCCGATGACCTCTTAAAGGTAAACCTTGGCGTACCAGACACAAAATTATATCTATAAGCTTCATTAAATATTCTCTATTCTGAACTACTTCCTCTGTATGTTGAATTACAAGTTTTTCGTGTACACTTCCTGATACTAAAGATCCTTTGTAAGCTACGTACATCTGAGTACATTGAGTATGGAGTGATGATCGCTGAAGTTTTTGCAAAGCATCTCTAACCTTTTTCCAATTATCAAAACCACTGCTGAGAAGTTTTTAGTTTTGATTACGTAAATTTGTTTTTAAAAAATTTCTACATATGAAACAATAAATTTTATCTCTTTTAACACTATATTCAACCCAGGGATGCATACTGTAATATTTTGAGGAAAAAGATCTTTGTGGGTCACCAAACTTTTTTTTTGGAAACTGTATCTGAGGTCTCGATGGACCACCTATAAGAGTGCCGAGATCTGAATCCCTTTGTTCCTCAGATATTTCAGTATTATAGTCTTGATTTGAGCACCCTGCGACAGCAGAAGACGTAGCCAGTTGTTCAGAAACGGATATCGGACCAGTAGTTTTTATTTCGACTGAGAAAATTGCCTGTGAATGTTTTACTGTAGGGGATAGAATAAATTCTTGAGTATTTGTCTTATTTTTGTCGAGGCTCTCTTCAGGTAGTGGAGGACGATCTTCAGTTTTGGGTTCATCAGGTCGAGTATTTATATTTTTAAAAAAGGATCTTATATCTTTGAATTTCTTCATTTTTGTTTATTCCAAAAGTCAATAACAAGATTAACGAATTCCGCTGAAATAAAACATAAAAACTCCGATTACAGACACGACTTTATCTAATCGTTATGCTTAGATCGATTTATACGTATAAATACCTGCTGGTACGGCGCCGATTGAGGTTTTTCGACATCATGGCAATTTTGAAAGAGACGTATATGTATACGCATAGTCTTGTCTAGGTTCTTCAGAGAACCACAAACATATTTTTCTTAAGCGCGAACTAGGATAATCTTAAGAACATCATTCTGAAAATTTTATTTTTTTTAACTAAAAATGGTTTACTGGGTCCCGAATGTGTTAATGCAGAAGATGTGAATTTCAACGCGTAAATAATGATAAAAATTAAAATATCCAATAAAGTGGAGGCATCACTTCGGCAGCCCATATTGAAAAATTGGTTGCTCCTTGCTCAAGTGACTTAAACAACACTGAATCCTTGGACTTTCAATATGGCCTGCCAGAGTGATGCCTCCAGTTTTTTGGAAATTTTATCGTTAATTACTCGTTGAGATGCACCTCTTCTTCATTGACATTTTAGGGACATCGTAAACACTTTTGAGTTCTTCCTAGTTCGAGCGTAAGAAAAAGATATTCGTGGTCCCCTAAAAAAACCAACACCGCAACACCTATCGTTCTAAAGTGCCATGCTGTCGAAAAATCTCCCTTGGCCGCAGTATCATACTTTTAGGCACCCGCGTAGATGTAAGTCCTTATTAGTTATTACCTTCACGTTTTGTTAGTAATTCAACATGGACTTACCAAACAGAATAAACACTTGATCGTATCACTTTTTACTCAATTTCACCACAAAGTAGGGAGAGTAATATTGCACATCCAAAACAACACAAGTTTATGCGGATTCACATGAAAATTCACACGGCAGCAGGTCACAATCAGGTACACCGCAAACATGGAATGTCAATGTCTCGATTAGGGCACCTATAGTCTCGATTCGATTTGCACAATGTACCATAGCGCCCAATGAAACTTGAAACGCTAGCGGTCACGTTATCTGCTGTGTGCCAGACAAAATTAAATCTGTGCTTTGTTTGCACGTTTCTTTGCTACGTATTTAAATGGTTTATTGTACAATTTCAGGGAATGCATAGATACAATAATGTAATTTGTAAAGTGTACACCGTACACCCATTTGACACATTTAATTTTTAGAGTTAAATGTGTTACTTAATAAAAAATCTAATTTTTTTATTTATTATCTTATATTTTTCTGGGGGGGGGGGCAGACGGCACTCTGGGGAGGGCCTGGCCCCCCCGGCCCCCCCGCTAGTTACGCCAATGTCCAGCAACCAAAAACAATCCTGAACCAGAGCTAATCGAGTTTATTATTATTTAAACGATAATTTTTACAATAAATTGAAAAATACGTTCAAAATCCCGCATCGTTACAACATACCTACAGATGTAAAATAAAAGTGTAACGTACTAAAAAAAATTACAGTATTCTACAAAAATTTGAATTTGTTTTATTTAATTATAATCATCTTCTCCTAATATTTCTTTATAAAACTGGGCGTAAGCATTTTGTAAATTATTTTATATATTTTTGATTATAATAGATCGAACTGAAAAATGTTCCACTTTTACGGTATTTATCAACAAATCAGCCTCTTATATGAATTTTTCGACATTGACTGCAATTTATACTAGAATGAGCATGAAAGGCGAGAAAGTAACGCCTATGCCTTCTGCCACAAAACATTTTTATTCAGAACAAAAGTGCGACAGCACCCTTTTAGCACAACACACTAGTAGAAGACACGAATAAGCAGATATAAACAATAGCATACGCTATATTTTGATATATTGTCACATCAATAAGAAAAGTTAAAATACATATATGGACCTACACACTTGAGCCTTAGCAGTGAGAGGCTCTCCCGTCATGCTCTCACAGAGAGCTTCTAAAGTGTTAGCAGTAATGTTCTTGTACAAGAGGCACTTATTATCAAGTAACACATGTCGCAAGGACTTCATTTTAAAGACAAATGCATGCTGGTTATCGTATGCTATTATAAATGGTTAAAGAATAAGTTGCGTTGTAAAATTGTATTTAAAATATTGACGACTTTGTAGCAAATACCATTTGTATTTCGGCCATTCAACAGCAAAATTTATTTGTACGAAATACAAAACAGAAACTGTAAGCCAAAACACAGAAAGATACGATTTTTGATATTTCATTTAAGACCTCATTGAGCTATTTTTAATGTTTACTTTTTGAGAATAAGTGTTTTCTAACAAATTGCAAGCGGTTGTAAGTTAGGGTGAAATTTACAATGGCAAATGTCGGACATTCGTGCTGGTTTTGTAGACACCTGATACAATTTCCACACATATAGTTCAGGCATTGTAAGACAGATGTTAGGTTGTAACATGGCTAGTTCTGAATAACATGCAATAGGCACGAATGGCGAAAAATTTAACTTTGCAGTGCAGTGGCAACAACGAAATTTACAATACGACCTTGTTCAACCACAAGCATCCACATTTTACAGTCCACGGCAGTTGCTTAGTTGCATCAAATTTAGAAAGCATTTTTCTAGCTATTTCCCTCATATCAAATAGACCAATCGTTTGATGTTCAATTTTCAAATTTCGACCAATCACGTTAAGAACTAAAGCCGAAAAAACACGCAAAAGTCCCTTGGGATTAATTAACTGACAATAGCCCCGCCCCGTACGAATACATTTCCATAGTCACCATTGGAAAAAATGAAACTTTGTATCTGTGTAAAAAGTTTTTCATTTGCATTAATGAAATATTTGTAACAGCATCAGCAACATCCGAAATGGTCTAGGTAGTTAGGATGGATACCTGGCACTTAATCGGAGTTAAATTTATCAGATTTCTACAACTTTTCAAGTTTTTTCATTTTTTATATTTGTATTTGCCCACCTGACAAAACATCTGCCGTCTGTGCATGCATTCGATGCACACGGTACCTTCTCAGCAGAGAAACAAACCCTTAGCTAAGTTATATAGCTGAGGTAGAAAGTTTTACATTGGAAAACTCTAGTTTGTCCATACTTTTGTAGATGACAGCACTCTGCAACACAATAAGAAGAGAGGAACAATTGGGGGTTGTTCTTTATTTGCAACGCCAGCCTTAAAGTAAACGTCGTTGAAAATTTAGAAGCGAGTGATAAAAACGCAAGCATGCAGGGTACATCCGGATTGCGTAACAGCATGTGGGGTACAGTGCTGCAAACTCCCCCTCTCACCCCTTGCTTGGTGTCCCATTGCTTCATTTCGGCTGCACCGGTTCCTGGTTGCTGCGCTCTATGACTGGCCGTGACGCCGAGATATGGTATACGTACACAGAAAACTTTCTTGAAAAATGTACTGCAATGTCAGGAAGTAGGTCGTATTGCCTACATATACCTGGTTTGACATAAAGTATTTGCCTATGTGTGTTTCTAATAACCTTTATTGTATATTAGAGAACAAAATAACTATTCCGTAATCAAGCAGAAGAAAGATTGGAGAATTTTTTAACTCAGTTGCGAAACAGAACATCCTTAATGTATGCGCCATCTTTCACCATACATTTTTAACCTTTGTTTGCCAATTTTCCAACTAAGATCTTTATGATGTATTTTAATGTTATCTCGAGCAGGCTTCAGATATTATTGATAGTTGTCAAAGTGAATCTCTGGTCTATATCAGAACGTATTGCCTTTGTTGATTTTTTTTACAATAACCGAGTCACTGGCTCGAATAAAACGTTTATTCAAGCAATGGTTCAATAATCGTAGTAAAACGGGTATAGAAACGCATGGTGAAAATGGTGATCAGCTTAAAGATTTTGTATTCAATACCTAGGACAAACAAATCGCCCATCTTTCATGTATATGATGATGTAATTGTTATTTTGTTCGTTAATATACAATAAAAGTTATTAGAAGAACAAATAGAACTATACTTTGTGCCGGACCCTGTATATTAACAACACTTACCAACTTACGTGCTGTAAATGTTAGTTTAATATAAATAATACATTATATCTTATAGATAATCTTTAAAAACTTTGTTTCGCTGACCTAATAGCTTATTTGAAAAATATGAACGGTTAAAGGTTGGCCACAAATTATTAAGAGGTCTGTATTTCAGAAAAGTCTATATCTTTCAGATGATCTTCTATACCGGCCGGTATGAGTAAATGAAGGGCACTTAGAAATGATGTAGATGTAAATAAAGATCAATTCACTTCTTAACTAAGTAACATTAATATTCGCCTTTTCTTCCAGAATCATCATAATACTTCGTTATTATTTTTCTTTCTATTTATTACCACGACAACTACAAAAAACCGTCAGTAGTATATATTTAATTTTAACATTTTCAAACTAGGACAAAATTATATATTACACATAAAAAAACCAAAAAAATAACTCAACATTCCGAGGGCTATGATATTGAGCGAGCAACGAAATGTCATGCTAATTATTTCTGATTTGCAACGGGTACAGTTTTACTAAGAGTAATTTTAGGACACCTAGTGTAGTGCAAACAGAGGCAAAACATTCAATCCCATCTGAGACAAGGAACAATTCTACTACTCTACCTAACTGCCATTTTAAAAGAGGGTTACTCTTGTTCTTGATAAAGACCATAGAGCCAACCAGTAAATTTGATTCTATGCTTATTTTCCACTTATGTCGTCGTTATAACATGTATAAGTACTCAATATGCCATTGCTTCCAAAAGTCTCCATGCACCCATTGCAGTAGCTGCCATCGACTAAGTCTATTCAATGGTACATGTGAAAATTCAACATCGATAAAGATTGTAATGTCAAAAGATGACCAGGACTACATCTATAAGTATTTTTGTAACAATTTAAAGCAAATTTCATTAACTTTGAAACTAATACAGCCTCACACAATTCAAGGAGGGTAAGCGAGCCTACTTTTGATAGCGCGACCCATGACTTGGCACAAAATCAACGAAGAATCGATACTACCGTCTGGAACTATTTTTCTAAAATGAATACAAGCACCAAATCCTTTAAGACTCGCGTCCGCGAACCATGCATTTCTAGAGTGTATACAGAACAAGCATTTAAAAACCGAAGAATTTTTAAACGAGAAAGGTTTGGTAAGTCTATTCTAAACTAAAGCCAGAAAACGATAATGCCATTCGGTGGTTTTGAGCTCTAATCTTAATCTACTTTTTTAAGTAGTATAATATATGGGAAAGCAGTTGATGAAATGGAAACGAAACTTGAGTGACGAGCATTATACTAGCAAAATGTCGAAAAGTACACCTAAACTTCAAGACACTCTAATCAATTAGCATAACTCTATACATTTTTGAAAGAAATTTTTCTCTCTACAACTTTCTCTCGAACAAGTTTTCTGAGAAATGGAAAAGCAAAGAGTTAGAAGAGAAAGGTTGACGAAATACCTGAACCGCTACCACTTTTTTTGACAAATTTTCATATTCAACTGCGCATATATCGAAAACGGTAACACTTAATAAAAACATGGATATAGCATTTGGAAGGGAATTTTATCAGCTTTAATTGTAAAAAGTATAACATTTTTTGTGTGACACACCATTTTCGAGATAAACGCCGAAAACTAAAAAAAGTGACATTTGGTTTAATGCGAGATGAAAACCTAATTTGACTGGACTACTAGACAGTATCGCGGACTACTTTGAATTCAAAAGTTTAGATGATAATAAAACTTTTTAGACAACAGCCTAGGAAACATCGAATATTCTCTTACCTAACTCAAATAAAGAAACTCCTTATCGATACCGGTAGTTCAAAAACCATTTTAAACCCTAATTTCGCTTATAAAAATTTCCCCGAATCCATTTATGAATTTCCATTTGAAATCAGAACTAGTCATGAAATTACTGTACACCAATATGTAGCTGATGTGCTGATGCCTGCATTAGTTAATGAAGAAGGCACCCATCAGGTCTACCTTTTTGATTTTCACCCGTCATATATAGATCTTATTGGATGTGACTTATTGTTTCTATTACTCTCCAATATCGACTATAACTGGCAACACATCCAAACTGAAAATATTGTACCCTTTCTACTACAACAAAAAAAGAAAGAGAAAAACATAATTACTGCAATTTCATGAAATCGGCAAGTCGAGCTACAATAAGCCAAATAACTGTAGAACCCCGATCATAACAATTTATTAAACTCTCAGCAGTATGTAAAAACAGAATTAGAGTAGCACCTAAAATAAAGATTACAAATCAGTCAATAATGCCTTCAGAAGTAGTTCGACTTCACAACAATTATTTTATGACATCCATTAGTAACCTATCAAACGACCCACAAACAATAACTGTATATCAACCCCCTTTAATTGACGATTATACCGCACCCGAAAAAAATTAATTGAAATTAATAACTATAATTTCAATTATGATCAAAATTTAAACCAACAAAACGTTCAAAATAGACAAAAACTTTTAGACAACGTCAGAAATAATCTCCGAATAGATCATCTTAACCACGAAGAAAAATCACTATTTACAAACCTGTGTCATGAATATAAAGACGTTTTCTATCACCCATAAATTCCTTTATCCTCTACGAACCTAACCAAACACCATATTCGTACTAAAAACAGACGAGCACATATGTCTGAAAATGTATAGATACCCTCATTGCCATAGAGAAGAGATTCGAGCTCAAATTATTGAACCTTCAGAAAGCCTTTACAACTTTCCTATATGGATGGTCTAAAACAAAATAGACGCATCCGGTAAACGCAAATTGAGATTGGTTATCGACTATAGAAAACTAAACCAAAAACACAATAGAAGACAAATTTCCAATCCCAAATATCGGTTATCAGTTTTAGACCGTTTAGGCAGATAAAACTATTTTACCACTCTGGACTAACCGAGCGGATTCCACCAAATAGAAATCGAACCTAAAAACAGAGAAAAATCTGCCTTTTCGACAGAAAAGAAACATTTCCAATTTCGGCGTTTAGCATTCGGTTTCAAAAACGGAGCGGCGTGGCGGCTTTCCAAAGAATGATAAACACGGCACTAACCGGACTTACCCTTTTATAATCCATGGTATATCGTGACGACGTCATAGTCGTATAATATATTGAACTTCTTTGAAAGAACACCTACAAAGAATTAAAAATGTTTTCCAGAGAATAGCAAAATTACCCCTGATCAAAATTTCATCAAATCTTTCGAACACCTAAAAACAATCTTAACCAATGAACCCAAGGGCGTATCCAGGGAGGGGCAAAGGAGGGTGGCTGCCCCCCCTCCAAGGTGGATTAGATTTAAAATAAAAAAAAATATAAGGAAATCGAAGAAGAATTTTTAAGCTTTGTAGAGTTTGAAGGACTTAAAGTATTGCCAAAGCTTCTTCTTCTTCCTCTTATTGTAGGCCAGTGACCTGTTATAACCACAAAGTGGTTCTATGAGCCCTCTTTGCCCTTAGGCCGGGTAGGTGGCTAGCCTTGCCCGTCGAAATTGAGGAAGAGTTCCCTTATTAGGGGTTAACGACTACCACAGATGTTAGCGTGGTAGCCGGGGAGCGTACGATTTTTAAAATCCATCTATAGTATCTACCGGGAATCGAACCCGGGCCGGCCGCCTGAGAGGCGAGCATTTGCGCCATTGAAGATTTTATGACAAATTTAAACCTAGACCCTGATAACTGTGTAGGGTTAGGCTTTGACACATATTCCACCATATCTGGGAAAGAAAGGGGTGTGCAGGTAGTTTTGAGGCAGAAGTACAAAAAAGCCTTGTACCTCTATTGCTCCTAGCACAAGCTAAACCTTGTCATGAAAGACTTTAACGTTATCCCAGAAATTCGAAACTGCGTTGGAATTATCAAGGAGATAATCATATTTTTTGCGAGTAAACCAAGATGGTCAGAGAAGTACAAGACCGTCCGTGTTTTTAAGAATCACTTCGTTAATATTGTTGATGCATTAGAAACATTAGCCAAAGAGAAAAATGCAGCAATAAGACAAAATGCATATCAATTGCATGCAGCGGCGTGCAGATCTTCATTTGTTGTGTCAGTCGTATTAATTGCGAAGTATTCCGCTATACTGGAACTAGTAGCAAATACACTTCAATTGAAGATATTTAACATAGTCAAAGGCAACCAGCACATTCAAACTATTCTCAACATGCTAAGAGATCATCGCAAAGATACGGAGAACGTCACAGCTGACGTTTTGAAAGTAGCAGGTGACATGTTGATATAACCGCCACTCGCGTTGCTGGCCGACAAAAGCATAGAAGCAACCTTCCAGACGAAAATCCATCCGAATTTTGGAGAAGGCCTCTAATAATTCCTTACTTGGATTCCATCATATCATTTGTAGAAGTCAGATTTTCTGCAGACAAATCGCAGTCGAGTTTCGCCTCTGACGTGGTTCACACGTTGAGTTACCGTGCTCTTTTGCTTTTTTCCTCCTGATGAAGCCCCTTACGAAAGTGGGCGAAATTTTGAGTTCTTCTATCTCACTCATGACACGGTCCAATCCCGGAAGTCGTTTGTTACTGAATGACAATGGCCGTGAAAGCCTCAAAAATCATCTTGATAGCTATTCATAATCTCACTAATAAACACTATGAGACAGCTTATGCCATTTTTTACTACGATAATCAAATACTAATCTTAAAACAATATTACAAAAAACCAATCAACTAATTAATCAGTTATACCCGACAATTAAAATTCACAAAAGAAGTATAATTGACGGACTAGGTAGCATAATTAAATTTGTAACAAGTAATTTAGATGCCAAAGACAGACAAAGAAACAAACAATTAATTGACAATTTATTTCGAAGTTCCGAGAAACAAAAAACAATCCTACTGGAACAAACCCAAATTCTTAATAACTCTATGAATTAATTTTCTCAGACAAGATCAGGGTGAAGTCAATCTCACAATAAAATGTATTCTTGGCCTTCCAAAAATTGTCTCAAATGAAAGTAAACAAAAAAAAACACCATTAACCCCATTACTACTCTACTACCAAAACGTCGGAGGCATTCGCACTAAACTAGATAACCTCAACAATGTGGCTTGTGATAGTTATGATATTATTGTACTGGTAGAAAGCTGGCTATCAGATGCAATTAATGACTCCGAACTCAATCTAACTAATTATACTGTGTTTCGTATGGATTGCAATAACCTTACAAGCACGAAATCAGGAGGAGGTGGCATAGTTATAGCCATAAGAAGTAATTTAGAAGGTAGTCTTATAAAAATAAATAAAGTCAGCATAGAACAGCTATTCGTACTTTGCAAATACGGGAATGAAGCGTTTATTATAGGTGGAGTATATATACCATCACAATCAAATGCTGCAACTTACTCGCTCCACTGTGATTCAATCGAAGGAATATTTCAATATTAACCTTCCCATAAACTACTAATCATTGATGACTACAACCTCCCAGAAGCCACCTGGTCAAACGACGAATATGGCATCAATGTAACATGTCCTCAAGGTTGATCCGCTATGGTTCTAGGTCAGTGCTTTGGATTCTTTCAAATGTGTCAAGTTAATGCCATTCCTAATAATAGAAATGTCTTCTTAGACCTAGCTTTTAGTAACTTTAAGATTATTGATATTTCGAACTCAGCTGATCCTATTTTTCCAAATAGTCAGCACCACTTGGCGTTTTTGTCGTGGATAACAGTGATCATAACAACAATAATAACTTGAGGTTAGATGAATAGTATTATGATTTTAGAAACACTAATTATGAGGCGCTTAATAATTATCTAAATACTGTTCAATGGAATACTGTCCTTAATGGTACCGATCTTGATCAAGTAATTCGTGAATTTTATGACATAGGTATAGCCCTATTTACTCCACTCAAGCGCTTCAAATCATCCACTTTTCCGAAATATTTTAATACAGAATTAAAAAAGTTAGTATTAGAAAAAAAGGTAGCCCACAAACTTTATGTAACTACCAAAAATGATGCTGATTATTTGCTATTTGCAAATCTAAGATCAAGGTGTAAAGTATTGTCGAAGTTGTGTTACAACAACTATATTAACAAAGTAGACGATTCTCTGAAAGCCGATCCTAGAATGTTTTGGAAATTTGTAAATAGTAAGTAATCTTTACCAAGTAGTTTACCTAAGAGTATGTTTCTTGATGACGTCACTAGTTCAAACGGAGAATATATTGTTAATCTTTTTGCAGACCATTTTGCTACAGTCTATTCTAATCATCATGCATCCAATCGTCCTGTGGCACATAATGTGGCTAACAACATTCATATATCATGTGCTAAGCTGTCAATTACTAATGTTTATAATAAAATTGCACATCTACCGAATAGACCCACTATGGGACCTGATGGTATTCCCAATATATTACTTATAAAATGTATACATTCATTAACGGTGCCTTTAACGATTCTATTTAATAATTCATTGAAGTTTGGTGTATTTCCTACCATGTGGAAAGATACTTATATTATGCCAATTTTTAAGTCAGGTGAAAGAGAGAATGTAAGGAACTATCGCAGTGTATGTATCCAGTCCTCCATCCCCAAACTATTTGACAGTCTAGTGTACGACCAGCTAAGCTGGTCTTGCAAAGGTTTAATAATTAATGAACAGCATGGTTTTAGCCGTGGTAGATCTACAGTAACCAACTTACTACTTTATCAGAACTCTATATCGGACGCCTTGGAGAATTTGTGTCAAATGGATTCTGTTTACACAGAATTTTCCAAGGCGTTCGATAGGGTTAATCATGAAATCCTAACTGAAAAACTGAGTCTGCTAGGCTTTGATGAGGGACTAATACACTGGATTCAAAGTTTTCCCAGCTGTCGCAAACAAAAAGTTAAGTTTGGCAATTATTTCTCTAAAGAAATTGCAGTATTATCAGGCGTCCCACAAGGATCCCACTGTGCTCCCTTTTTATTTAATCTATTCGTCAATGATATCAGTCATGTTATAAATCACTGTAGTTTTCTGCTATTTGCAGATGACCTTAAGTTGTATAAAAAAATAATATCCTATGCTGATTCAGCCTTAGTTCAGGATGATCTCAACAATTTGATGGATTGGTGTAACGAGAACCTCCTCTATTAAATACTGACAAGTGTTACACGATAAGCTTTTATAAAATTAATAAAAAAATTTATACCTCTTATTTTATTGGTAACAGTGCACTTAAATCTGTTGATTCTATTAAAGATTTGGGAGTGATCTTTGATAATCAGTTGAACTTCACCGAACATTTAAACACTCTTTCCATTAAGTCGTCAAAGCTACTTGGCTTCGTATTAAGGAACTGTAAAGAATTGTCTGTACCATCTATTAAATGTGTTTGTTGTGCCTTGGTTCGTTCACAGCTTGAATATGCTTCAATGATATGGTCTGCACAGTATCAGATTCATATTAATACTCTTGAAAATGTTCAGAAAAGATTTTTAAGATTTTGTGCCTTTAAAGTAGGTAATCCTATAATTGACCAAACTATGAAGTAATTCGAGCTGAAGTTTGTTTAACATCATTAGAACATCGTAGAATGATATCAGATTTATGTTTCATGTATAAATTAATTAACTCTTATATTGATTGTCCTGATCTACTTGCCTTAATTAGTTTTAAAGTTCCAAACCGTGTCTTAAAGGAAAACAAATTATTTTATGTTAAATTTCATCACTAATTATGGCAGACATTCACCCATTGACCGGTCTCTGGAAGTGATTAATAGAAATAATTTAGATTTGTTTAAGGGCTCTTTAAACCTATTCAAATATAACTTAAAATTACTTTTTCGCCTCGCTCTATAGAAAATGATCTTTTTCTCCCTAATTTGAGGGAGCAAAGGATGCCTTTACCTCACACGGGAGGTAAAGTAAACAAAAATTCCCACGGGAGGTAAAGTAATTTCCATAGAAACTGTAGCTGTTAATGATTAAATTTAATAAATTAAAATTGACAGTAAATTTCAAAAATGTCAAATTGCATTTGAAAAAACTTTATTTCACAGTATTTTAAGAATGTTTCTCCTGTAATTGATTCGAGGCTTGCACTTTACTTGCAATTGACTCAAGCCACATAAATTTCAGCGACAGACGTGGACTTCCATCCGCCGTGACGTTTGATGCTTAAAATGTTTGCTCAAGCATCCACTTAAGGTGTAGCTGAATCCTCCTAGACAATAACCAGTAAAAGAGCTCGCATTTGTTGTTTTCGAATCTAGGATTTGAATAATTAAAATTCCGTCTTTTGCTCCAATATCGCTGATATTCAATTTGGTGAGTTCGTCACACCGATGGGCACCTGAGATACCTATGACCAGGACAAGCTGTAACGGATAAAAATTATTTTAAAACGGGGCACTCTTGTTTATAACAATTTTGTATTTAATACCTTCATCAGTAGGTACTCATCTGGAGCTTCCAATAAAAATTAGTTGAGATCTCCTCGCGTGAAAGTTTCTTTGGCCTGTAACTTGCAGCCTGACGGTTAAGTAATGCAATCAATTTGGATTTTTTATGTCAATATTTTCCTGCACCGCTACTTTTCCTTTGACTTTTCCGGTAACCAATCCAATGTTGCACCATTTGCCTTTTCTGCAATATCAGAGGGCAAATCTGAATCGTCGTCACCGCTGCTACACATTTTTATAATAGTTTGACATCTACTGCAAACTATGTTTCGTCGGTTTGTTTGTTTTCACTAGCACTCTATTTTCACTCAGAACAAATCGTTGTTTGTTGATCGCATCACATAGACGACCTGATTAGTAATATACCCAAAATGCCACACGTATTTTAATATTCTTTAATTAAAAAAAAAACAGCGAGTCGCATTCTTTAGCGATGCGAAAAAATCATATATATATCATGGGAGCAAAGTGAATTTCCTCCCTCGTGCAATTACGGCCCTCCGCTTTGCGTCGGGCAGCAAACTTTGCCCGCGGGAGGAAATTATACACTTTGCTCCCTTGATATATAAATAGCTATTAAGGTCACTGGATTGTACTGTTTTATTTGTGATCTAGATGGTTGTGAGTTTATTATATATCTGTGATACACTATGTATATACGTGATAATTAATGTAAGCTGCATTCAGCTGTACTGATATAATATGTTGTCTGTTTATAGGTTTGTTTATACTGTGTTGCCAATCATTTAACATTTATCATTGTTATTTTTCATTAATAAAAATTGAAGTCTATCAAAAAGGTGCCACTTTTAATTTCATTTATTTTATCCTATTATGTTATTATGACAACAACTCCTTAGCAACGAGTTGCGTTAAGATGCATTTAACAGCACTAGTGTTGTAAGAAAAATAACATAACGATACTTTATTAGCATTCAATCACATGTTGATAGCACTAAAGTGTATTGTCAGTTTATGTCAAATTCAATGTTAGTAGGTTACGTTTTGTTTGTTATTTGACACAAACTGACGCAAAACTTAACCTGAAAGTCTCAAATTTAACATAACCTGACAGTGCTACCAACAATACAGTATTGAGTTTTTATCTTACTAGTGATACTCACTCGCTGTTGTAAGTGTCATTAATAACCATTTTTCCTATTTTTTAAAAAGATTAGTATTTTAGGATAAAATAAACCGTGTTACGATATACGTAACGCTATCTGCTTTTTTACATTACTCGAGAATTTTAAAGAACTCGCTCCTAGCGTCGCTCGTTCATTCAAACTATTCTCTCGTAATGTTAAAAGCTTGATAAAGTTACTTGAATCGTAAATTACGATTACAAAATACCGCTGGTCAAAAACATAGAGTAACAACTCATGCAACTAATTCCATTTCCTGAGTTCATAGATAAAATATTATTCCAAATGACAGTACCCGTTTTCAAAAATATTCTATTCAACACCCAATTTAGCATACCAATTGAGCTTCATCATTGTAAGCCTGTATTTTTGTGACCAAATAAATCACTTTACAATTCGCAACGATAAGCTCTGTGAGATTCAATTATTATCATTTTCTAATAACCAAACCTGTAAACCTTACCTATTCGAATTACAATATACTAAAATATACTAAAATAATGCCAATTACCAACTCTTCTTGGATTATAAGCTCTCCAACCAAGATAGTGTCCGAAATAAAATTCAGTAATTCTTTGACGAGATTGTCTGGTGCAAGTTAACCACGACGACGTCTTATCTACTAGAATCTACTAACCGACAAGAAGTTTCAATAGAATCACCTTCAGTAGACAAAATACGATATTTCCTGAAAGCAATCAATCTATCTATACTAGACATTACTCTTGTCGATGTGCGTAAATTTGAAAAATACCAACTTAAACAGAGCGATCAAAAAGAACGATTATTGCAAGACAATTCTCCGATTGGACACGACCTAAGTATTAGTGCCTTAATTTTAATTATATTACTGTTCATAGTTTAACCCTTATCATTTTATATATGTACTGCAGACTCTTTCATGAAAGCACTCGAAAATCATTTCAAAAATAGAAGCCTTACAAATAAGGAAAGTTCTAATGAACAAACCAATTCAATTCAACTTGTTCAAATTCGTTCATAAATATTTTTAACTTTTTAACTTGAACATTGATACACTTTGTAAATCAATATCCAAGATTCTAGGGTTGGAGGTGTTACCCACGCCTTAACTTGAATTAGTTATCAATACCCTGTGCGATATGCTAGTGGCAAATGGGTATACGAGTTGAAGTAAAAGTGAGTAGCTGTGAGTACATTCCTTATATATTAATTAGATAAGCTGCAGGTAGACAGTGTCATGACCATAATTAGACAGCAACCTATATGAAATACGAAAATAATAAAGATATGCTGCATAAATTATGCCTAAATTATTTAGTGGCTGTAAAGGATGTGTTCAATACACTTACGTAGCAAGATAATGGTATAAAAATAGACAGAAGGCAGCCGAGTCGTCTTAAATTTGCTGATGATATGGTATTATTCACTTTAATTAGCAGCAGTATAATAGAGTTGAGTGAAATGCTACACTTGAAAATAAGTTTACAAAAAAAGGAAACTTATAAGTTATGACGACATACAATATAATTTTTCTATCCTACCCTTGGCATTTCTAAAATTTCTATCTTCTATTGGTTAAACTTTGCCCCAGTACGTCAAGTTACATGTTATAAAACTTTATAATCTAATTGCATGTACTGAAATGCAGTATAATAGATGATTGATTTATTTAAAGGTATTTTTACCCTACATGTTTAATCTTAATTTTATCTTAATTCTTTATACTGCGTGATCGAAAAAAAAAGAAATTAGAGAAGCCCCTGGTACTAATCCAGATCGGGTATATTTATTATTGACCTGTTACAAGTATAATCATAATACATGAGCATAGGAGGTTACTGGAGCTATCAGCGGACAAGCACGGTGATGTGTAGGTAATACCTTAGTTAATCAATGGTAATACCTAGACTTTAATAATCTTGTTCTCTGAATAATCTTATTAAGGTCTATGCTGACTCTGTTTTTTATCAATCGCGCGGTATTTATTACAGTGGAATTCTTATTTACGACATGTAACAAGCTTACCAGGGGGGGAGGAGGGAGAGCGTAGATAAGAGGGGACTCGATTACAATATTCATATTAAATAATTTAGGGCGTCATCGTGATGTTTTGTATACCTCTGAAGCAGTGAGGAAAACCTTCTAAGCGCTGGGAAATAATGTGCAGTGCTCAGCTCGGACATTTATACTTTACCTTATTTCTGGATCTCTGAAAATGTTTACTTGATTTCAAAATACTACGCTTTACAAAGGAAAATCGTACAGTAAATTCCAATGGCTCTATTAAGATAGCACTCAACATTATATTTAAAGGAGCCAGCCTTGCAGCTGTAACAGCAGTAAAAAGTTTCCAACACAGAACCTGCTCGTTACCAGCAAGACTAGCAGATGCGTTCACCTGCGAAAGAATTCCACAAGGGAACGCAGTATCGATACACTGCTATGTAATATTAAAATATTGTCTTGGCGAAATTATTTTATCTATTCTGACATTACAATTTGCATCTACTTAATAAAATAGTTTTTAACAAAGTATTAAAGATAAAACAATATAATGGCTTCAAACTGTATTTATCTAGAATATACTACAGATTTAGGTTTACAAAGTAAGCAATTTGTCGCTATACATTCCATCAATTTGAATCAATATAATAACGTAGGATGCTATCACACTTACTATCTGAAATATAAATATTATTAATTAATAATACATTTAGAATATTTTTAGTTAAACATTATTGTTATACATTTATTGCACACTTCAATAAAGCGACATATAAACAAACTGAAAAGTTATTAGCTCTTTATCGATACTTCGGCACAGTATTGGGATGGAGTGGTTTTGCCGTGCACTCTTTGTAGCCTGCTCTTTAAGACATATTAATTTAGTCTTCGTAATATGTTAAAACGATGCTTTCTTTGTGGTAAGGTCGTTATCATATTATGTTACATATATGATCGTGCCATATGTGCTACGACTTCGGCTAAAGAGAATTCGTAAGGGAGATGGAAATTAATTATTGCGAAGCCTAGGTGAAAAAAGTCGATTTAAAATCGAGTCAGTAAAACCTACCGTTAGTGTAGAATGCAAATGAAAGCAGAGAGCGTCGGTAATATGGTATTTTAAATTTACAGCTGAGAAAGGATCGAAATTTGCATCCGCAAATTTTGATAACTTTAAAAAGACCTGTTCCGAACCGAGTTTCGAACTCGTAACTTCTGGCTCGATAGTCGAGTATGCGTTCTATTAGACTAGGGGTTCTCAAACTTTTTCCTCAAATACCCATTTACGAAATTTAGCAAAAGTAATTGTACATCTAATTCCATTGAGGGCGTAGTGATTAGCATCTCCTACTTAAGATAACATCGTGGAAGCGAGTGAAAAGTATATCAGTTTTGACAAAAGTAGGTACCTAATTGTGTGAGATGCTCACAATTTAATAAAATCGAAAGGAGGCACCTAGTTACTTAAATTTGAAATTTTCCGCAAAAATAACTAATTTCAAGCTAAACAAATTTTCCAGTATGTTGACAGACGTTTGCACTCCGTCAAAATTAAATTTGTGTAATGTTAAGCACATAATTAAATTGGAGGTAATTTATTTAATAGTGATAAATTATCTAAATCATCTTGTTTCAAGGGTATAATTACAACTTACTTCACACGGAAACATTTTTTCCAAAATGTTTGAGAACTATTGAGAGTAAATTCATAAAATGTGTAGAACTTAATGGAATCGCAATAAATCGAACTGTTAGTTAAGATTCTAAAGTTCCTTGTGTTAATACAATTAAAAATACTTATTTCACAATAAATCATTTTTCAAAGTGCAGGATATTAACAGACATTTGTAATCTGTCTAAATAGATTATCTAAGACGTTTTTTGAGACTTCTAAATCCGAAGAAATTAAATTAGTATTTTTTACGTTTTTTCACTTAGACATTATTATAAATAGTATCTCATTGTATAACAATGTAACATTATAATGTTTTATATAGCTTAAAATCGGTGCCGAAGGCCCTGGCAGTAAAAGCACTTTAATATTGAATTTAAAAAAAAACTCGTAAGATGGTTAAAGCTTAATAAAATTGGATAATGTTAAACAAATATTAAGCATTTCTCGGTGTCAATAGAATTAAAATGAACTTATTTCACACTGAATTTTTGTTTCTATCTTCAAAATAGTAACAGATATTAGAACATTTTTCTAAGAGAAAAACACTAGTATGCAACTGGAAGCCTGTCAAATTTAAACTTATAAGATGTTAATACAATTAAAAATAACTTATTTCACCCTAAAACATTTTTCATTAAAATAATAGTTCACACTAAAACATTTTTTCAATCTGAAAAATGTTATTGGTTATTTGACAACTGGCAGAATTAAATTACAACATGTCCAGAACCTAAAATCAAATGATTATTAAAAATTATAAATTTATTTGCGTCAATAGAATCCAAAATATCTGACTTCACACTGAAACATTTTTTCAATGTAGAAAATACTAAGTCTTTACAATTCAGTAAAATGGATTTAATGAAATTGGAAATGGTCTACCAGAATATATGCATTTATAAAATAACTTACAATTTATTTTATACTTAACAATCTTTGTCAATGTGTCAAATATGTAATTTAATTTAACACCAAAACTGTGAAGTCTACAGAATTTCTAAAAGTAAAAAGGAAGTTGTGTAATATTTATATACATTTATAAAACGATTCACAGCTAAACATTATTTGCTTAATATTCTGTTGCATTTTCTAATATTATTAAACGTAACGTATATACCATTTTAACATCTTTACAATAAATCTACATATTGATTACCAAAAGAATAAAAAGCAGATTTAGTAATATTAGTACTATTTAGATATTATATATGTACATATTTTTAATATCACTTCGCATCTTTATCCAATTTGTGTTTTGTATAATTTTTGTATTACCCGTTACGTCAATCAGGCTGTGTACTCCCTACACCTGGCTGGCGTACACCTAGCGGTACGGGTACTCCACTTTGCGAAAGCCTACACTAGACCATACGACAGCGCAGTTACGTTACCGGTCAACGAGAATACAAATCGACTAAGATATACAAATAACCGTTACAAATCTCGTCCTAAAGCTTCTTAGTTCTTTACATTAATATTCCACACAAACTGGAACAGAAATAATCCTGAGAGGTTATGTTGTTCTGGAAATACGATATTTACATCCATCCGACGGCACACCTTCCCTAAACTTAATTTTCCGACTTTTTTTTAAGTTATGCAGTTTTATTAACCCTTTTATATAATTTTGGGTTGATCGCTATTGCGATTGGGACAAAAATTATAAATCAGTAAAAATGATCGAGGCTGAAAGTGATACTTCGGCAGGTCGTGCAAGAAAACTGTAAACGTAAGAAACTTACTGAAAAAAAAAGCGTGGCGTCCAAGTCAAATATGCCAGCCACCTTAATTTTAATCTGTTCGTGCAGGAGCTGCAATGCGGAACTGTTAATCTAAAAATAATTTATTTGTTGGTTACACTTCATTTATGCTAATTACATACTTCTTTTGCAACTTCAGAACTGTTGGCACCTATTGCAGCTTTCAGCAAGGTTTTATTTATTTTGGCTGCCTGCAATGTCACAAGGTAAAAACATAGTCTTTTACATGAAGACATAATAATACATGTACTTACGCTACTAATATATAGGTGAGAAGAGATTATAATCACCAGAATGGCATAAGCACCATCGATTATCAAGTATAGGATGTTGAAAGTTAATACCGTACTAATGACCACATAATTTGGCGAGAGCAGAAAGTAGAAATAATATGTTATCAGCAAAGATCTACACGCAATGGTTGTTAATATTTGTAATTTGAAGCTGTCCATAATTGTTTGAGTATACAAAAATACTTTTTGCCAAATTATTTCGCATTGTGAAATTATTTTTCTACTATTACTTTTAGTTGTTAACGTCAGGTCGACGTGTTTAGTAATTTCAGCCAAATTCAAAACGCATGCCATGTAATGGTATTGAACTGAAGAAATAAACAGCTCCAACGTACATGTGCATATTATGCGCAGTACACGTGCAAGTGAAACAAATTCCCAAGGTGAAGCACATCCTAGCAGGACATAATACGTCAATTTAGCAGAAAACTGCCCGAAAGTGTTAAAAGTGTAACATTCTTTATTCTTCTGTAGTCTACGTGAATTTTATAGCGTTCCAATAAATTTTCCATGCGTTTGAAATTGATCCATATATTCTTCACGCTGTTGCGATGAGCACGCTAACGAATGAAAACAAACTGCAATTCAAAAAACCACAGAAATGAACCAGAAACCTTTACGTAGTCCCGAAAACGAAGTTAATCGTTGATTGGTGGTGAAAAGGTAACACAACAGCAAGCTGCCTACGCCTGCTATAAGATGAAGAACGGTGGCCACCTTTTGGTATCGTGGAGTTTCTTTGATGTAATTGAATTCATTTTATTATAAAGAGCCAACTGACCGGAGCATCTAACAAATAGTATATTGGTGTGAGACCTTGTAGAATGTTAATTCGCGTATTAAACGCCTTGCTGTTAGCTCTAAGGGGGGACATTATTTCATTGCCGAATTAAAGGAAAATATACTGATAATCCGAAAACGAAAGTACGGCAGCGGAATCTACAATTACTGTGTTGATTTTCCTAATGGCTTTACTTAGAAATTAGTCTCATCTAAGTGATTAGTTCTTACGTATTGTTATGATATGCCTCAGTTCAGCTTTGTTTTATTAATTAATTATTATTAATTGATTGATTGCTATGGTTTGTCCGGCTCTTGCTTTTAGTTGTATTAATAATTAATATTTTAGTTAATTAATTGCTCTGTCTCATGGGTTAGGTTTCTACAGCCGGGCTCCATAGCTTAGTGGTTAAGCATTCTGGCTAATGATCTAAGGGTCTAGAGTTCGATCCCGGATCCCGGTGAGGTTTTAAAATAAAAAATGCTGATGGAATGCCATCATTCCAAAGTGATGTAAAGTCGGTAGGACCCATGTTACTACGATGTGTAGCATGTAAAAGATTCCTTGCTAGGGTTGGAACTCCTTAGTATCGGCAAAATTCTAAGTAGAATTAAGGTACCTGGTACTCTGCATGCCTAAATCTTTCCGCGGAAATACTACTACTACTACGTTTCTACATCTTGCTTATTTGTTACTTGAATATGTAAATTTATTTTAAATATACTGGCTTAGAGAAGTCGCGCAGCGCAGTTAAGTAAGCGTCAGGCTTGCATTAAGCAAGTCAACGGTTCGAATCCCGCGGGGGTCGGTTATTTTTCCGCCAGTCCTTGCCGATTGGAATCGGGCTCGGTGATGCCATGCGCAGTTGGGCACCAAAATTAACTGTGCTTTGCTCAGAACCACAGACTTACAGATCAACACATCACGAAGATACACACCGAACGCAATGGTTGCTGCGCAAGCAACTCTGTACCTCGAATCCGGGGCAAGTTGAGCATTGTATCGCCAACTTCTATACCGCAAGGTAAATGAGGTTACATATAATACATACATATACTGACTTAATTACATAAATTGTTATGGTTTCATTAATTGTGCTCCTTTCTACGCTGCCATTTAACCAATAGAATCTCTTTCTATGAGATACGGTCCACCAGCAACTCCCTCGATGTCTGGGCTCCTTTATTTTGGTTAGCTTGCCTTGCAAGCTTCCTGAAAACTTGCTAATGTGATGATTGTAGATCTCTGTTCCCGGCTGCGATATGGCTCCACTCTCTAGTTTTGGCTCACACCTATGGCTCTGCTGCGATGCTCGAAGGTGGCTGCAGTTCCTGGGCTTCTACAGCCTCAGCTTCTTACACTGGAACTCAACTATTTACCGGGAAAAGCACTCAGAACCAGATACTCATATCTATACACTTTATCACCTGCAGCGGGGCTAGGAATAATTGAAAACCCTCTGCAGCTATCCACAACACTGCACTAACGTGAAACACCTTATTTTCTATTTTTGGCTTGGATTTTGTTTGAAGCCAACACTCACTAACTTTGTTGTGGTCTCACTTTGATGTTACCTTCTTTCTTTTTGGTTTCTGTTTTAAGACAAGGCTAAGCTATTTGATTACAGTTTTTAAATTCATATTATGACCTTTATTTGGAATATTTTAATATAATGTTTGAATGTTTGAGTTATTTTAATTTCTATCATAACTGTCCATAACAAGGTGAGCACACATCCTATTTGCTTTAACTTAAGAGCTATTACTAAAATCAAAGTAATATTTTGCACATAGCTCAAGTTTTTGCCCTTGAAGGAAAAGTTATATTTTTGACCTATCGTATACAGATCAAACATCTTAAACTATTAATTTTGGTTTATTTTTGCTTTAACATCGAAATAGATAAATATAATAATTTGCACATAGTTCAGAATTTACACTTGACGACAATAAGACTCAACAGATAGAGGGTAAATGTAAAAAGAGGTAAAAAAAGGACAGCCGTAATTGCGTTTTGTTTTAATACCGCGGCGCATCGCACAGACGCTGGAGGACCCTCTCCATGAGCGCGTGCCACACACGGGTGGAGCTGAAATCGCAAACCACAGGCTCTGTAGTTCGAATCCCACCACCGGTAATGTTTTTTTATTTTCAAATTGATATAATTCGTATTACCAAGTGTTACCCTTTTATTGTTTTATAATTATTAGGAACGTTAGGATTAATTGTACCTCTAGTTTCTTTTGATTTTTAAGTTATTTAGTGTCACAACTTACACCTGCGAAAGAAGTTCTGAGTAGAGTCCTTTACAGATGTTTTTACTTCCCTCATCTAAAAGACGAAGGAAGTGAGATACAATTATCTGCGAAAAAATCACCTTCGAGATTTCTTCAGGTTTTCACGTTTCTCAGTCCCTAGATGACGAAAAACAGGTATTCTGTCTGTCTGTCTGTTGGCGGTATAACTCAAAAACTATTCGTTGGAGAAAAACGATATTTTGCATGCACTCTATCTTATATATATTTCTAAAGTCCTGACTGACTCACTCACTCACTCATCAACGCCCAGCCCAAACCCTAGGACCTAGAAAGCTGAAATTTTGCACAGAGGTTTCCTTTATTGATGTATACAAGGAATAAGGAAGGATATTCGAAATTCAATCCCTAAAGGGGTAAAATGGGGGTTTCAATTTTTGTATGGAGAAATAATATTAAATAGACATTTCGACTTGAAACTTCGTAGGAGTACTAAAACAAATAATCAAACACGTATTTCGTGATTTTCCGAAAATCAACCCCTTAGGGGTGAAATGGGGTAAGTAAGCCTAAAAATCGATATGGTTGTCGTTATTGAGGTTTTTGGGACGTTGATTGCGAAAATTACATTTATTTTTAAGTCCAAGACGGTGAACATGACATAAGGGAAGAAACGGGGGACGGGGACGGGACGAGACTGGACGGAACGGGGACGGACTGGACGGACGGGACTGAGCGGGACGGGACTGGACGGGAAGGAAGGACGGAACGGGACGGGACGGGACGGGGCAAAGCGGGACGGGGCGGGGCTGGACGGGTCGGGGCGGGCGGGACGGACGGGACGGAAAGGGAAGGAAAAGGATGGGATGAAAGGGGGAGGGGGTGGGATGGGAAGGGGGAGTGGCGGGACGGGACGGGAAGGGACGGGACTGACGGGAGGGAAAGGGCGGGACGGACGGGACGGGAAGGGTCGAGACGGGGCGGGGCGGGGCGGAACTGGATGATACGAAAAGAAAGGGAAGGAATGGGATGGAAGGGGAAGGGACGGGACGGGACGGGAAGGTACGGGACTGGACGGGAAGGGACTGAACAGGAAGGGACTGGACGGAAAAGGAAGGGACGGGACGAAAAGGAACGAGACGGGACGGGACGGAAAGGGAAGGGGAGGGAAGGAATGGGATGGAAGGGGAGAGGCGGGACGGGACGAGACGGGACGGAACGGGACGGGACGGGACGGAATGGGACGGTACGGGGACGGGGACGGAGAAGGGACGGGGACGGGGATAGATGGGATGGGATGGGATGGGATGACAGAAAATAATTAGTCATATTTAATACACAAATAACGAACCTCACGCGAACGAAGTCGCGGGTAAAAGCTAGTATGTTTATATTATTAGTACTTAAAAGTTGGTGCGGTCGATTTAATGTAATTTGTAACCAAGACAATCTTGCCGAGAAGTATTTAAAAACAGCAAAAATTTAAATCTTACTGATCTACCTATATATCAGTGTGTTTTGTTGTAAAAGCCAATAATACTAAATTACATTGAATAATCAGATCATCAGTATGACACAAGAAAAACCGAAGATGTACACATTCAAAATTATAATATTTAGCATCCACCACATATTATAATATAAGGAGAATACCTAAAATAGTCTCTTAACTGTTCTTTTAACATATGTGCTAACATTATGTATATAATTAGTATTATACTTTATAAAGTTATTATAAATATATGGATTTTACATAAATTTACAGAATATTCTCGTTATCAGATGTTCTTTAGCTCAGTTTCGAAACAACTTGTGATGTGCTTTTCTCTATCGACGATGCTTTTTAAAAACCCATAAACTTTTAAAGATCACTGCAAGCGTTTGTAAACGTAGCCGTTTCCACTTCCCAACTTTGACATAGCGGAATGTAGTTTAACAGTGAAGAAAACGAAGAACAAGTAAATTGAGCACCTTGTCACGTACAAAGCAATGCAACAAAACTAAGTACTGTAGAATAAACATTGTAGTTTTTATATGCATTTCCTAAATTATTTATTTTCCCTAATTATGATATCATTGACGAAATTACTACATTAAAATTCCAATGTCCATAACGTTTCAAAAGAAAATATGAAATAATTAAGAATGCAAGTAACTTTAACGTCGATGGCACATGTTGAACCAGAGTGCATAGCCATGTATGGCCTAGAAAATTACACTAGGAATGATTCAAGAAAACAAAGCCTATTGTGAATAGGAAGATCTTGCAAGTTTAATGGTGCGTTTAATGAATTAAGCCATTGTGATGATATATGATCTGTGATCATTTTGAATGTTCGTTCATAAAGGTACTGGCTGAAGTATTTGGTAGCCCAAATTATTGCTAATTATTATGTTTCGATCGTTGAATATTTTTCTTCTGATTGGTTTTAGCGTTCCTGGAGCATATGAAACGGGTAAATCCCTGCCTATAGGTTCTTATGAAAGTACGGCTTTCGTTGCAAAGTTTGATGCATCTGTAGTGAGATTAAATTCCGTTTCGAAATCTGGGTATTGAAGTATATGGGTTTACTTCACAAAATAGTTTTACATTTTTGGATAGGTTCTTTGTATTGTGGTGATAAGTGATAACTACTGCCCCTTTCTTCAAACATTTAGTTCGTGGTTTCGTTAATTTTGCAAAATCCTTAATAAATTTTCGATAATAACTTAGGAGTCCTAAGAATACTTTTATTTCCTTTTGCGTTTTTGGTATAGAATATTTTTTGTTATAGCTTTTATCTCTTCGGGGTTCCACACGTTCGGGGGTGATAATGTGTCCTAAATATTGTACTTATCTTTTTAGAAACTTTCTTGTCTAGTTGAATTTAAAATTTGTCTTCAGAGTCGCAGAAATACTTCTTTTAATCTGGATATGTGTTCTTGGAATGAGGTCGAAAAAAATAACGATGTCATTAGGTATATTAAGGATTTTCGTTTTGGATACCTCCTAAGATATTGTCCAAAATAAATTCTTGTTCTGGCCGATGTTTAAGAGGGCGTTCCATTGGAATATTCAAAATAATTTTAGTTGGAAAAATAGGGGGCACTGTATTTCACAGTATTCATATTAATTTAGGGTGCCATCATAATGTTTTGAATATATGTGACCGAGCGAGGGTTCCACCATAAAAAACCTTCTTAGCGCTGGGAATAGTGTGCAGAGTTCAGCTCGGACATTTCATCTTACCTTACTTCTGGATCTCTGAAAATGCTTACCTGACTTCAAAATACTGCGTTGTACAAATGAAAATCATACAGTAAATTCCAAAAACTCTATTAAGATAACACTCATAACATTATTTTTAAAAGAGCCAGCCTTGCAGCTGTAACAACAATGAAGGGTTCCAACATACAACATTAAGAATTGTACCTGATCGTTACCAGCAAGGCTTCGCAGATGCTTTCAACTGCGAAAGAATTCCACAAGGGAACTCAATATCGATACACTGCTATGTAATACTAAATACCTATTGTCTTTACCAAATTATTTTATTTATTCTGACGTTACGATTTGATCTACTTAATACAACAGTTTTTAATAAAGTATTAAACTTAAAACAATATAATCTCTTAGTATTTTTTCCAACTGTATTTATCTAGAACATACTACATATTCTTGTGTAGGTTACAAAGTAAGCAGTTTGTCGCTATACATAACCTCAATTTGAATCAATATAATAACGTAGGATGCTATCACACTTACTATCTGGAAATATAAATATTGTAATTATAAATATATTTAGACTTTTTTAGTTGTACATCATTGTTATACATTTATTGCACATTTCAATAAAGCGAGATATAAAAAACGGAGAGTTACTAGCTCCTGATCGATACTTCGGCACAGTGTTGGGTTGGAGTGGTTTTGCTGTGCACTCTTTGTAGCCCGCTCTTTAAGACATATTAATTTAGTCTTCGTAATATGTTAAAACGATGCTTTCGTTGTGGTAAGGCCTTTATCATATTATGTTACATAATATATGACCACGCCATATGTGTGACGACTTCGGCTAAACAAATTCTCAAGGGAGACAGGAATTAACTATTGCGAGCCTAGGTGAAAAAATTCGATTTAAATTGACTAAGCGAAACCTACCCGTTAGTGTAGAATGCAAATGGGAGCAGATAGCATCGGTAATATGGCATATTTAAATTTACAGGTGATAACTTTTAAAAAACCTTTTCCCTAACCGAGATTCGAACTCGCGACCTCTGGCTCGACCCATTTACGAAATTTAGCAAAAGTAATTGTACCTCTAACTCCATTGAGTGCGTAGTGATTAGTATCTCATAATATCGTGAAAGCGAGTGAAAAGTTTATCAGTTTTGACAAAAGTAGGTACCTAATTGTGTGAGATGTTTACAGCTTAATAAAATTACAAGTGTTACAGGGTTACGTAAATTTTACATTGCTTTTCACACTAAAACATTTGTTCAATGTGCAAGATATTAAGAAACATTCGAAATCCATCAAAATGAAATTTGTAAAATGTTCTCAAAACTTAATAACATTGCGAGTAGTTCAAGACTTGTTTAAATTAGTAAATCTTTTTGTGTCAACAAGGTTAAACATAACTGACATCACACCTAAACAGTACTGAAAAGTACTATTACACACTTGAAAACTGCCAAAGCTAATTCTGTGGGATGTTCCCAATTTAATAAAATCGAAAGGAGGCACCAAGTTACTTAATTTGAAACATACCGCAAAAATTACTAATTTCACGCTAAAAAAGTTTTCCAATATGTTGACAGACGTTTTCACTCAAAAATTAAATTTCTATAATGTTACGCACAGAATAAAATTGGAGGTAATTTATTTAATCGTGATAAATTATCTAAATCATCTTGTTGCAAGGCTATACTTATAACTTACCTCACACACAAACATTTTTTTCAAAGAAAAAATAGTGTTAGACATTTCGACAATATTGATATTAAATTGATAAAATGTGCAGAACTTAATAGAATCGGAATAAATCAAACTGTTATTTAAGATTCTCAAGTTCCGTGTGTTAATATAATTAAAAATACTTATTTCACACTAAATCATTTTTCAATGTGCAAAATATTATCAAACATTTAGAATCTGTCTAAATAGATTATCTAATACGTTGGAGACTTAATAAATCGGAAGAAATTAAAAGTATTTTTTTACGTTTTCTCACTTACATATTATTATAAATAGTATCACGGTGTATAACAATGTAATATTATAATGTTTTGTATAGCTTAAAATCGGTGCCAAAGGCCTTGGCAGTAGAGGCACTTCAATTTTTCATTAAAAAGAAATACTCTAAGATGGTCAAAGCTGGATAATGTTAAACAAATATTAAACATATCCCCGGTGTTAATACGAGGCATACCTTTTATGTTTGTCGTTTGAGAAAAAGATAAACAACTAGAACCTTATATACATTTTATTGTTTTTCAAGTATTCACCACGATATTTTATGCACTTTACCATACGCTCGAACCAGTTTTTGAAACATTTATTCCACTCCGAGGTAGGGGTACTCAAAATCGCCGATTTGAAAGCCTTCGACTGCTTCTTCACTAGACTGGAACCGTTGACACGAAGATTTTTCTTAATTTTGGTGCTCCAAATACTCAATTGTTTGGCGAGCGGTATGCGAGCTTGCGGTGATCATGATGCAGGATCATGTGTCGCTTTGGGTTGGTTTCCGAAGCTCGGTGATAACTTGTGGTAAACAGACTATGGTATACAACTCTGCATTAACTGTCCTACGATCCTCTAGTTCAATCGTCGCAACGTGACCTGTTTTCGTTACGAACGTGGCCACCATTTTCTTTGAAGTGCTTCGGGAAGCGAACAACTTTCGTCGGTTTTGGCTCATCTTGGAAGACGATTACTGTTTAGAATCAGGATCATAGGCATAAATCCAAGATTTATCACCACTGATGATGTCGTAGACGTGATTTGACTCTCCTCGGTTGAATCATTGAAGAGTTTACCTACACCATTTAACACGAGCCGCCTTGTGATCATCGGAAAGCAAATGCGGGACCCAACGGGAGACCAGCTTTCTCACACCAAGCGCTTCATGCAGGATCTTTTGAATTGTTGTCCCTGAAATGCCTAATAATGTTTCAATCTCACGATATGTCACATGGCGGTCTTCGATGATTAGTTATCTCACAGCAACGATGTTATCTTCAGTAAAGGCGGTTTTTGGGCGTCCTTCACGAGATTTCCCACTAAGGCTGGTATGTCCACGCTGGAATTCTAAATACCAGCGTTCGACGGTTCTAAGACATGGGTCTTCATCATTGAACACTGAAGTCAGCTCCTCGAAACATTGAAGTCGTGTTAGTCCTCTTCGAAAGTTGTAGAAAATTATTGCACGAACATTTTCCTTAGAGAAATTCATTTTCGTACGCGACTTGACAACTTTGAAATGACGCTGTGGCTAAGCAATTTCACTAATCCTATATTTTTCAATTATTTTGAGCTTCTAGATTTAAAGAGATTGGAACGCTGTACGGTTCTATATTCGAAATTGGCGGTAAATATGTAAACGACAATACATAAAAGGCATGCCTCGTTGATGAACTTATTTCATTTAATTTTGGTTTCCATCTGCAAAAGAGTAACAGATATTTGCAATCAGTCGAAATAACTTTTCTAAAATAATTAATACTAAATAAATTAAAAGAAATTAATTTAGCAATTTTCTATGTTCATTCTCACTTGAACATTTTTCTAAGAGAAGAATACTAGTATGCAACTGAAAACCTGTCAAATTTAAATTTATAAGATGTTAATAAAATGAAAAAAGAACTTATTTCATACTAAAACATTTTTTAATTGTAAAAAATGTCGTTCACACTTCAACATTTTTTCAATCTGAAAAATGTTATTGGTTTTTTGAAAACTGGCAGAATTAAATTACAATATGTCCAGAACTTAAAATCGTAAAAATTAAATGATTATTAAAAATTCTAAATTTGTTTGCGTCAATAGAATCCAAAATATCTTACTTCACACTGAAACATTTTTTCAATGTAGAAAATATTAAGCCATTTACAATTCAGTAAAATGAATTTAATGAAATTGGAAATGGTTTACAAGCAGATATGCATTTATAAAATAACTTACAATTTATTTCATACTTAAAATAGTTGTCAATGTGTCAAATATATAATTGCCCACTCGAAAAGTGGAACACCAAAACTGTGAAATCTACAAAATTTCTAAAAGTAAAAAGGAAGTTGTGTAATATTTATATATGTTACAGGAAATGTATGAAACCTAGGAATTGTATACAATTCCTAGGAAATGTATATAATGCCGAGCCAATTTAGGAAATGTGTAAAATAATTAGTCAAAGGTTTTTTAATACATACATTTCCTAGGAAATGTATGTATTTCCTAGGCATTGTATGGAATTCCTAAATGGTACTAGGAAATGTATGAAAATCAACATTATACTGTAGAATTTGTGAATGAATGAAAAATAAAATACAGATGAACTGAAGTTTTCCTTAGCTGTGAGACGATTTTTCAGTGCTACTAACCTAACCTAACCTAAATTAACCTAACCTACTGACATAACATCCCGAATTTAACACATTTCCGATTCTAGTTTAGGAAATGTACACAATTCCTAGGAAATGTGTATAATAAAATTTATTTCACACATTTCCTGACGATTTTAGGCATTATATACATTTCCTAGGAATTCTACATAATGACGGATTACATACATTTCCGGTAACATATAC